>JAOVVI020012597.1:0-12173 GCA_028571085.2 Nepenthes alata | reverse complement strand
TGAGTTGACCGTCAGTGTGTTGGCCGCCTTTGTGGAGAACGAAAGGAGTGTGGCCAGCGATCCACTGATGGGTTGTGGGTTAGAATGGAGTAGGCCCATCACTGTAGTAAAGCCTCTAAAGGCCCAATCAAACTGCGTACTGGCGGTCAATATCGCGTTGACCGTCTGCGAGCAAGTTGGCCGCCAAGACGGTCAACGCCAACGTTGACCTTAGACCCGTCTTCTCACTGGGCCGTCAAAAGCGTTGATTGTCCTTCTTGGGCTTCCGTTGACCTCTCTTTAGGTCAGCTCATTATTGGTGTACCCATTAATTTTAAAATATTTAAATAATATTTTAAATTATTGTAGTCAGTAAAAAAAAGAAAGTGGGTGAAAAGTGAGAGAAATTTTTAATTTTTTAAGTTACAAGATAAATATCATTAATTAAATGTTTAGTACAATTAGCATCGTGCTTCCATCAACATTCGAGGGAAATGGCCAACCAACTTTTCAGTCTGTGTGATAAACTTGAGATCAGCCCATCAACTAAACTTTTCATAGAATTTCTAACAATAAATTAAAATAATATATATATTATCTAATTTAATTTATATAAAAAATAATTAAAATATTAGATATTAATAAAATAATTAAATATGTATCTCGTTCAAAATTAAAAATTTCAATTGAGAAAAATGACAGGATCCCACGGCCCCAAAAAAGGGGAAAAGAAAACCGTGAACAGATCTGAAATCAAGATCATGCGATGTGAGGGTGCCACGTGGACTGAAAACCCTGCTAAAGTGGAAGTGTCCACATTGGATCATGCCGCCTTCGTTTTTAAAAAGCAAAAAAAAAATAAAAACATTTTAAAATTAAAAGTCTGATCAGAACCGTCCGAAACGTCTTGCGTCAGAGCGACATGATATCCGTAAGCTTCCCACCCTGAGAAGCCGAGAATCTGACGATAAAAGTTCAAACAAGAAATTCAGATGCGACTTAGTCCAATTTCTCATCGAACCGTCGTTTATTGGTTCGAATTATTGTTCGATATAAAATTAAAATTATTAGTATTTAACTATTATGACAATTATTTATTAAAAAAAATTATAAAATTATTTCAGATAGCGACAAGAAAACATTTCTTTTTATTTATATGTACGATATATCGCGAGATGGCGATATTTGAATTGAAGACATGGTGATGTACTTGACGACGAGATGGAAGACGATAATGTCGTACGTTGGACGAGTTTTTGAAATTGAAACTTCAAAAACTCGGCCTTTATCCATTAATTGACGTCCTCACGCAGTATAGACGAGAGTGTCGTGCCATGACGCTTTTTAATTATTTTCCCCTTTTTTGATTTATTTTTTTTATTTTTTTTAATAAAATTATTCGCTCAAGTATTTCAGCTGTGTGAACTCTCACAACGAATAGATGCCACGTGTGCACAACCAGGGAAACCGGGCCCAGCGTTATACATGCGACCATTTCAAAAAAAAAAAAAAAGATAATCGGGGTTTAATTATTTTTAGAATATTACATTTCCTACTTGCATAAATGGGCCCACCGGTAAAGAAAGTCTATTAGCTTCTCAAATAACTCTTCATGGCAATTAATTTTCACCAACGTCTTTTTCTTCTTAAAGTAGTGGATGAATATATAAATATTAAAAATATTATGTACAAGCATTTTGTTACCAATAAATGAATAACATTCCTAATTTTCACTCAAAATAAAGAAATAACATCTAAATAAAAATAATAAAATTTAAAAATTGATAACATTAGGAAGATGCCCAAAAATTGGTAAAAAAAAAAAAAAGTGTTCCATCTCATGACATTCTCTGTATAGATGCCCAAGAAATCAGTAATAGTCGTGTTTGATTCATGAAATGCATCATTCATTAACCATAGCTTTGCAACGAGAAAATTACAGACAATAATTATAGTATATTTTAAATAAAAATCATATTAATTGTAAAAAATTATACTTTTTTTGACCCCTCAAGAAAAAAAATCATATACGTAAAAGATATCCTAAAACCATGATTCCATTCGAAGGTTGTACGTCCAATACACTAGTTCCAATGCTCATAAGGCTATGTGCTTAAAACTTTGCGACGGGATAAAGTCTTAATATGCTTCGTAATACCACATTTAAAGTAAATCTAATGAGCACTCTAATTCTCTATATAGCAAAAAACACACAAGGATGAGTCTTGAATAAATGCTTGGTGGTCCATCATATGCCTGGTGGTCCATCATAATAAGTCTCCCATCAGCTACAAGTTACGGTATAAATGCATGTGCAATAATAAAATTCAAACCCCTAACCAAATCATACTAACAAAAAAAAAGTTTTCGCCTAAGACTGAAAGATACATTAAGTACTTTGATCACGGGCTTTTGACTTAAGAGCTCAAACATTTTTATATAATGTTCATAAGTTGACATGAATTTTAGAGATGTAAGGATACTATATATAATTTTTTATCATTATATATACCTAATATAAGTTTGAGTCTCACTATCTTCTTTTTTGATATTGTTAACCTTACAAACCAAGAAAAGAAAAGCTAGAGATTATATAAGATAATTAAGGGACATAATTCATAGAAAATAAATAATAAATGAGTGCAATAAAAGTTAGGTCACATTGATATCATGAATATGTGCAACTTGTAAAATTCAAGTACAAATTTTATTTTAATTGTGATTAATTAAATTTAGATAATTAAAATTAAGGTTAAAGGAGAAAAAAATTAGGATTAAAATATAAGTTGAACTGTGTCACATCAAATTAGATGATGCTTGACTGATGCCCAATGTGCGTTGATGCGTGTTTTGGGTAGGGAGGTTGTGCTTGACTGTCATCTGAGTGAAACTCAAGTGTACTTTTTAGATTAGCTAACACTCGATGCATACTCAATGGATGCTCAAATGCATTGAGGTATAATATTGGCACCTAATGCACGCCCGAGGTTATACTCGTTCGCTACCATATTTTGTCGTGGAGCCAGACGTGTACTTGATGTGCGCTTGAGCACCATTTTATTAGATATATAATATCCAATTGAATTTTTGTTATTTTTTATTAGATTTGAGAGAGGAGAGAGGAAAGAGAAGGTGAAGATGAGAAGAGAGAAAATGAGAGAGATGAAGTTAGAGAGTCTAAATTTAAGTGGATCCAAATAAGGTTTTAAAATTTTAAAAGTAAAGTAAGTGCATCTCTAAGCATTGCCTCATTTGTTATTTATTTTTTTTACTTTTATTTGAGTATTTATTATTTTGAATACTTACACATGATATATTTTCGTAACTAAATTGTTTAAATTTTAAATATATGAACTTTCACTATCACTTTTTTCTATTTTTGTAAAAATTGTGTCCTTAGTCTAAGTATTCCCTCATTTGTTGCTGATTTCTTTCACTTTTTAAAATATTTATTATTTTAAATATTTATATATAATATATTTTTATTGTTAAATTGTTTAAACTTCACATTATGAATTCTTACTCTCACTTTTCTCTATTTTTGTAAAAATCATGCCATTAATTCATGTACATTTATTTAAAAAGTCATTTTTTTTACAAATATATTTATATATATATTGATAGCCTAGTTTAATACTTTAATATAATATGAATTTCACATATAATATTTTTACATGCTTATAATCATTAAGTATATAACTTGTATATTTTAAAATTTTATAAATTTGCTCCTACATTGATGATATTTGAACCGAAATATTAAATTTTCATAATGATACTAATATTTCTATAATTTTATTTAAAAATCGATAACATAACCTTATATGTTTTAAATCAAGTATGTTTAAATTTCTATACATGATAAGAAAATAAAAAAAAATCTACAATATATTAAAAATTAAAAATATTTTCTCTAAAATAAAAAATATAAGGATTATAAAAAATTATATAGAATTTTTATCTAAATATCGGATAATTATAATAAGTTCAGTGGGTGATATATTATAGTGATAAATTGATATTCTAACTTATTATCTGCGGATGAAAGTGACATTTGATCCTGTCTATAAAGTTATATATATAATGATCCACCTATGAATCATGAATTGTGGCGTAAGACATTTAGTTGTATGGAAGTAAATATAACTCAAATTTTAATTATCTACTTATTTAGTCGATAAGGCCCTATTGGCCTTTAATTCCTAAGAATTTATATAATTTAGTATAAATTTTATGGTACAATTTAAATAAAAATATAAAAAAAGTAGTGTACATTTGACATGAAAATTCACATCATTCCACTAAATTTGATTCATTGATCTTTCCAATATATTTTAACGA
Organism: Nepenthes alata; assembly: GCA_028571085.2. Lineage (NCBI taxonomy): Eukaryota > Viridiplantae > Streptophyta > Magnoliopsida > Caryophyllales > Nepenthaceae > Nepenthes > Nepenthes alata. The sequence continues at coordinate 7,853 of JAOVVI020012597.1, read as the reverse complement.
GGATTATATATTAAATTATGTAAATTTATATAATTTATTGAGATTTTAGCTCACTCATATTTCTATTTTTTACAAAGTTATTCAAATTAGCCGCTCGAATACTTATAACGGAGGTATGGATTTGGTCAGGGAGCTAGTTGGAGAACTTATATTAGATTTTAAAAGAAAGTTGTTACATTTAGTTTTTAAATAGTAATTTAGAATATTTATAATATTTCGACGATGGTTTATAAATTATGATATTGATATTGATTTTTTATTATGGTTATTTAGATACTTTGATTTTATTTTGGATTAGGTATGATTCATTATGTATGATTTGACGTCTTATTGCGGTCGGTATTTCAGCCACCCGATGAAGTAATATTTTAGGTTATGTGATCAGGTTATAATATTTTGTTTTGATTAGTCGATATATCGACGTAAAATTTACATCTACGTATAATTTAGTTGTAAAATATTAATATATTAATATCGTTAATTATTAATGTGAGGATCGGATTTTAAACTGTGATACAATCAAATTAATAACAGTCTCATAAACACATAGATTCTGTAGACAATAACCATATCAGCAAATACAATAATAAGTTTTGTTAATATTTTAAATAACAATTAGTGATATTCAAAAAGTTTTTAATTTGGTTATATCAAATCCCCGAATTATTAGGGAGTATATAAGCCAATGCAAACGATTATATGAGGCAGTAGATCATACCCTCGACCTCGTGGGGACAGATCCGGAGGGTCAGATCATTCTCTAAGGCTGCAACTCGATCGGCAAGCCGCCTCTTGCTTGCTTTATTACGATCATCCTCTTCTTTCAAGCGAGTGACCTCAGCTCTCAAAGTGGTGACCTCCGTTTCCATCCCCGTCATGACAGCCTCAAGGGCAGCAACCTCCTCACGGTGCTCCCCTCCAGAAGCACCCAGCCTGACCTCCAACTAGATGATCTCTGCATCCATATCCGTAATTATATGATCGCATTGCTCTACCTCTCGGGAGAAGGAAGAGATCAGCCTCCTCGATTTCACAAGACAAAAAAAAGTGTCAGTCATAAATACAAGAAAGAAAAAAGCACAGGAAGGCCATCACAGGAATCATACCTCATAAATTTTTCTCAATGGCCTCTTGGGCCTGGACTCTAGACCTTGCCCAGTTGGCGGTGGACCAGGAGCATCCTCTCGAGCCAAGCTCGCCACTGCCTCATCCAGAATGCGGTCTAAGAACTCGTCGGTCTCACCCACGGTAGCGGCATGCTCCTCTCCTGCAGCTAGCAGCCTCTCCTTTTGCAGCCTCTAGAGTAGCTATAGTGGACTCCTCTCTTGCAGCCTCTAGAGCAGCTGCTAAGGAGTTAAGCTCCACTGTTGGCTCCACAGCCAGGGTCCGCGTGGCCACCATCGGTTCACAAGCTGGCTCCTCCAAAGAATCCACCAGTACAACACCAGGAGCCACTTGCGGCGCAGGCTGTGCCAAGATGATTTCTCCTGACTCTATTCGCCAGTCTTCATACATCTTCTCCATGCCTGAAGTGCTGCCGGGACCACCGTAGATTCCAGCAGCGACATAATCAAGACGGGACGACGACGATAAAGGCGTCTCCAACACCTTCTTAGGCAACGGGCCAATAAACTCCTCTTTTGTGTGTCTCATGCGGATGATCACGCCTTTGGAGTCCTCTGGATTCATCATCCAAACTGGCGGCGTGGGTTTGTGAATCAGGAAAGGTGGTTCCCAGATTACCTTCTTGGCCTCCGCCCGGGAAACCAAGAAATCCCTTTTGAACTCGTCGGGATTATCGTGGATGGCCTTGGTGAGCCATTCATAGGCCGCCGTCTCCGCCGTCGACGACGTCCCAAAATAAGCCTCTGGAACCGGACCCCAGTCCCTCACAAGGGGCCAGTCCGTCCCCACACTCACAAAAAAGAACCGACTATTCCAATTCTTCAACGAGTCGTATATAGCTTTATTTATTTTCAGGCCAGGACATGGGACGAGCGATATCCACTCTCCCCCCTGGTTTATTTTAAACAAAACCCTAACCCCAGACATCTTAAGCTTCTTACCACGCTTGCGAAAGAAAATTGACATGGTGCAGAGATATCGGATAGCGTTGGCGTGAAGCTGGGCAATGGGCACTCATAGAGCCTTCAGAAGAGACTCTAGGTCGTCCGACAACGGGATACGAAGGCCACTCATCAGGTGGGCATCGTAAACAGCGATGTGCCCCTCCGATGGAGCATAGGCCCTGTTATTCTTGCCCAAAACTCTCCAAGCAACCTCCTTTGGGATGTCAAACTCGACGCATAAGGCTTTAATGTCGTTTTCTCTCAAAATGGAGGCAAAATCGGTGACGGAGGCCATGGTCGCACATAAAGTTAGGGTTTCTGAAACACTTCTGAAGAGTTAGTATGAGGAAGATGAAGGATTGGAGGCGTGAGTGATTTCAAATTCTGGAAAGCAAACTTAAGCCCCAAGCACAAAACTCCCCATTAAAGACGCCGTCGGACCTGCCACGTGTCGTCTCCCTACTTGGCTCTACAAAAGGCGGATCTCTGACACATTAATGGCCAGGATATTCACCCAACCAAAGGGAGACACATGTCGCTTTTTGCCATGCAAACCTGCTAATGGCCACGCATTCATCAGGAATACTCTTCCAGAATTGGCCAGGATGGTCAATAATTATGGTTCCCCGAATTTGACCAGGACGGCCAACAATTTCGGTCAAACTCTCTTCCACATCTTTCATGAAGTTCTACAGGATCCTCAGACACCCAATGAGCCATAAGAGGCATCTCATCATAAACACACCGGAGGCTAGAACTCTGGCTATCAGTATGGGGGGTTAGTGATAGGTATACCAAAAATAGGCTAGCCCAAAAAAGTCAATGGAAGCTCAAGAAGGACGATCAATACTTTAACGGCCCAGTTGGCGAACAGGCCCAGAAGCTGAGAGGCTGAGGACGGTCAACTCAAGCGTTGATCGTACGCTTGCTGCACAGTGGGCCCAAAGAGGCTTCTCTACAGTAACGGGCCTGGTCCGTTTGAGCCCACGATCCATCAGGCAGCCAACAACGGCTTTCCGGACATCTTTCACGATCCCAGCTAACGCCTGAAATGGACATTGATAAAATTGGCGCCTTTCACATAAGAAAGACGCAAGATTTTCTCAATTTCTTGCCAACTAGGGCTCTCCAACGGTAACATGCCTAGAAGAAAGGTGACCGGCTTGAAAAGCTGTTGGCCGCCTTAGAAGAAAACATTCTCGCTCAGCTTGGCAACTAGCATCTACTCCAGAAGGCAAGCCAGGTAAGAATCATAGAGGGGACCACTCCTTCCAAAGAAGAAAGATCGTCCTCTCAATCATAAATAAGCCCTTAAATTATCATTCAAGGCACGCTTTCAATCGCACTGGCAAATGCATACACTTTCAAACGCATTCTCTGACAGACATAAACATTCTAAGAGGCGATCTTCATCTCTCTGCTGGAGCGCCCAAAAACTCCTAAGGCAACAACGTGCTTCTGACAGCCGTTCAGTGCCTTCCCACCCTCCAAATCCAAGACGACGGATTTTGGCCTCTCTTATATCTGGAGATCCATTCACTCCTTTCCTTCTCTCTTTTCTCTCAGTTTTTGTTACCTTTCGATCATCGGAGGCTATTTGCTGACTTGAGCGTCGGAGTATTTTCGGTATGATAACTTTTCGCCGACACGCTGACCTCCTGTGCTTTTTAGTGGTGTGCAGGATTCGCGCTCAGGGAATGGAATCGGTTCAACTATCTAGACGAATCCGAATCCGTTCGAAGTTCGAATCTAGGTATGCATCAACCCTATACTGAATTTTTTTTCTTAAATCATGTACATTTTTTAAATAAATAAATAATATTTTTTAGCAAAATAAGAAAAATGATGAAAATAAAATGTGAATATAGAAGATCTTACAATATAAATATTACAAAAAAATATTGTTAGGTTATGAATCATTTTCATATAAGCTCATACCCATTTGACGTATTGTTTGATGGTTTGCCTGAGGACCGTTCGTACACATATTACATCTGCGCAGATGAGTATCTAAAGTGCCAAAAGCAGTAAGTGCACGCTTGAGGTGCTCATTAGGGACACTGGAGACGTTAAAAACAGTAATGGTGCGCTTGAGTGGCGCTCGAAATGTCGATTCGAGTGGCACGAGTTATTGTGACATTGTATTTGATGGTTTTATTTATTTTATTTTATATTATATTATCTACTATTTTGTTTTATTTGTGATAAGATATTGTGGCATTGTATTTGGTAGCTTTTATAATCAAATTTATTGTATAGTGAATATATTTTGAACAAATTATCTCGTAGGTTTCTCCCTCATTCCAAAGGGAATTTTGCATATAAAAATTGGATGTTTTGCATTATTTGTGATTATTCTTCAATTGTTGTGTGTTACTGATTAATTTTTTTACAATTTAAATAAATGGTCCAAATTTTAATAAATATATTTTCTTACATATTTAGTCTGCCTGCACTTGTGAAAAGAAAATAAATATATAAATATATCAAACATAAATTCTGGAATTTAGGGGCGACTGAAGCACTCTTTGGGGTGCAGCATGGCACGCCTTCAGCCAACCATCGTCTAAAACATTTGAAAACTATACAATAAATATTGAAATTATTGCATTTCGGGTCCATAGTTGTTGTACGGATTAGAGAGCCTTCGAATTCTTAGCCGCTCTGAAGCGTATGTAGAAGGGTTCGGTCTCCGTCCCTATTAACCCGAGGCTTGTATAACACAATCAACAAACAAGAGGTCAAAGGCCGACAGGGGGCTGTCCCTCGCCGACAATCCGACGCTCAAGTTAGAAACCTTCTGCAATAAACGGAGGAACGCATGCTTAAAATGTAAGAATGAGGGGAGTGTTAGAGGAATGCATTTGGAGGTTTGAGCTCCATGGATGCGCCCGACAGAGAGGCGGCTTACCGGTGTGCCCGCGGAGGGTGACTTGGTAGTGCGCTCGCGGTGGGCGGCTTAGAAGAATCCCTCCTGGGGGTACGCCAGTGGAGGGCAGCTTAGCAGTGCGCCTGCGGATGGCGGCTTAGGGATGATCCCGCTTGGGAATACGCCCGCAGAGGGTGGCTTGAAAATGTTTGTGGCCTTGGTGATATTTGGAGATCTCTCGGAATGCGCCATAATGAGTACGGGGCCTGTTGGGCCTGACTCTTCTTGATTATATTGGTAGGCCACTAAGTACGAATGGGCCTGAGGGGACCTGACTGGTTTAATGAGGCAGCGCGACCGTGGAAGACGTTAGGCAGCTTCCTTCAGGGATGCACTGTACTGCACTCTGCCCTAACCCCTGATCGCTTCTTAGGGAATCCCACTCCAATTCTGCTTAAGGGCCTTGAGCGCCTTTATGGGCGCCATTGGTGAAGTGCCGCGAGCTCCCTGTTGATATGAAGTCACGGTTGGCTTCGTTTCAGGAGAGCTTCGTACTGCGCTTGGATTTGGTTCAGGGATGACGTACCGAACGTCATGGCGGGAGCTTCGCTAGGCTTCTTCTCCTTGACTCGAGGTTGGAGCAACTGGGCGACATCTGCAAAGCATTCCTCTATGCCCAAATCGGTCGAGAGGGCCCCGGATGCCATCAATGGGGAGTTTGGTGCTCCGTTCGGCTCAAATGTTGCAAGGGGGAGTTGGCTGCCATTGTCAGGGATTTTGCATTCCGACTGGTTCTAATTTGGGAGGGAATCGTTGGACGCTGCTGCTAGAAGGACTTCAAGCCCAGTTCCACAAAGACAGAGGATCATGCTTTGCTCCCCAGAAATGGACACGGAGGGGCTAGGCGTCATTACTGGAGACGCTTGGGCTTTGTTTCGCCGAAAACGAGAGTGGGGGAGCCCAGGGTCATCGACAGAAATGGCTCCATGATTTGCGTCGCTCACCGACGGTTGAATGGAGCAAGTTCTCCCTTCTGCTGAGCCTCGTTCTCTACTTTTCACAAAGACGGGGACAGAGAGAGAAATAGAGAGAGAGAGAGACCCTTCGATGAGAGAGTTCAAGACTCTGCCAAAAACAGAGGCCCAGAGCTGGAGAGTTAGAAAAATGGTTTTCTCCTCTGTGTTTTCCTCTCCATTTTTTTGTGCAAGGGTTTGTCCTTTTATTGGAGAAAGTGATGAATGTCTTCCCTCCAAAACGAGGCCAAAAATTTCCGCTAAGAATATTTTTTCCGGCAAAATGAAAATGTTTCCCGCCTTAGCGAGACTTCTTCGGTATACTTTTGGTTTTGGATTAGCCTGCGATACCAGACCTGACAGAAATAATAATCATTCAATATATTATTTTTTTAATTTATTTATTTATTTAGTCATATTTTTAAAGTGAAAAATAATTATTTTTATAATACTATTTACAATGAAGGTGGGAGTTTTTAAATATAAAATTTGAAGAAGTTCCAAACGAGTTATATCATACAAAGTAGAAATTTAACAAGAGACGGTATATTTTAATCAATATTTTTAAAACCTTATAATAAAATTAAATTTTTTCTACCGTATAATTTTAATCAATGTAGGGGTGCCAAATAAATCTGAATTTTTTTCATATATTTTTGTTCATGTATTCAAAAAATAATCTAAAAAATAAAAAAATAATAAAGCTCTAAAAGTGATAATTAATACGATAATAATGACATTCGATTGTGATATAAAAAATGACATATTTGAAAGATAAATAGTCTAATTATATCATAAAAATATGATTATATAGATCTATTTTTTTTTTTAAATTAGGAAAAAAAATTATCGGAAATAAAAAGCTATGGGAATCATGTAAATAGGATTTCATGATTTAAAGTACTCTATTTTTCTCAATTATTGTTTTTGTTTTATTTAAGAGTATTGTTAGGAGGTATCATTTAGACCTTATAAAATATTTTTAAATAACTTATTATATTATAATATTATTTTATCTATATTATCATATTTATATAAAAATAAATTATTAAATAAATATTTTATTATAAAAATAATATTCCCAAAATATTTCACCAAACTGCCCATGTGGTGTATCTTAGCAAAGCGACAAACAGTCGACGACAACTGGGTGATTGATGTCACAAATGCTTTGCAATTATTATAAACAAGAGGTAGATATATTAGTTGGGAAAATGATCATTGGAGTAGATAAAAGGTCGATAATACCCCAGAAAGACTTTTTTTTCCCAAATAAATCCCCCAGTTATGGTAGTTGTTGATACTTCCACATTTTTAGCACACTCCTTTTCAAATCTTCTTTCTTTTGTTTTCTTTTCTTTTCTTTTTCTTTCCCATCTTTCTTCTTCACTTAGCTCAGTCTTGAAGTCTCTTATGATTGAGAACCTATATAACAAAATGAAAGTATTATACTATTTTATAATATTGATAAATTATCAAATAATGGATATATAGGCTTCAACCATTAGCAGCCCCGAGCCGAGCCGAACGGCTGCTTCGAGCCGTTTTCAAGCCGACAAGGGTTTTGTTTTCTCTTTGTCTTCCTCGATCAATTTATCACCATTTGCCGTTTAATTTCAGGTAATTGATGAAGCATTAGTGGTCCATTTAGTATTGATAATTCTCCCATTGATTGACAAATTAATTCTTGATCGGTTTGAGTTCGTAACGCACGTTTGAAGCAAATGATGGTTTTACCTATAAATTCAGCGTTCTGGTTTTGTCCCTGGTACCCAACTCAAGCATTACACCATCTAAAGGAGGAAGAAGTGTCCAGAAACTCAAAACCGAACCAGATCTAACTTCCTAAAAACATAGCACTCAAATGGCATGAGGTATAAATTCAATTCATTATTCCACTTT
>JAOVVI020012596.1:0-12173 GCA_028571085.2 Nepenthes alata | reverse complement strand
TTCTTGGACAGTGTTGTCCGCCATACATAACTTGATGGTGCAATTTGCAAAACCTCTTTTGTCTTGCCATTCATCGTCAGTTAGATTTTTAAGCTTATTGTCCTTCTTCTTCAGCGCCTTCACTGTCCCTTCCTTCGTCAAAATATTCTTCATCCTCTCTTGCAAAAGAATGAAGTTTCCTTGCCCGTTAAACTGCTCAATGTTGAACGTCAGGTTCTTTGACGACAAAGATGTTATTAAAACAGAGTTCTCAACCGATCTCTGATACCACTTGTTGAAAAAGGGAGCAGACTCCTTTCCCGATTACTATGAAGACAATAAAGAAAAGGAATGAAAATAAACAATGAACACAAGATTTCTACGTGGAAAGCCCTTCTCAAATAAGGAAAAAATCACGGGATAATCTGTCCACAGAAACGAATTTCACTATCAGAGATTTTGGGTTCAACAATGAAGAATAAAGAAAATTGAAGAACACTCTTGCTTTCTTCACGATTTTTCTCTCTCACTCCCTATTACATATATATAACTTCTCATTGATACAACTTACAGTTTTAAACAAAACTGCCTCTCTTAAGAAAACTACACAACTAGAATTTTCAACCGGTCAAAACTCCTGTTGACCATCTGGGAAGTTGCCGTCCAATAATCTCTAAAAAACTAATTAATTAAACTTTCAGAAACTGATTAACATAAAACAAAAAATATTAACCGCCAATCCGGTAAACTCTCAGTTGACCTCCAATCCGGTCAGCTCTCAGTTGACCGCCAATCCGGTCAACTCTTAATTGACCAAAACTTTATTTATAGAACAGAGTCTTCATGCTCCGTCCAAGTTATTCAATCATGCTAACTTCTTTACGGGAGTGATCCCCAACATTCATTTCCTCCATTCCACCCCTCCCCGGGCGTTGTGCCCGATGGTCACCCGAGGTGCCAACTAGGCACCCTTCTCGGACCCTAGCGCTCGATGAGCGTTCGAGACGCCACCTAGGCACATTTTCCAGAACCTGGGCGCTCAATGACTGCCTGATTCATGCGCTAGCGCCAGGGCCTGAAATCACCCGAACCCTATCCTACGCCCACCGCGTGCTTGAGCAGCACTCGAGCGGTGCAACTTTTTTGTTACTAGCGACTCTTTTCTTTTTAAAACAATTTAGGCGATATATATATAGAGGTCTTATGCTTTGAACCCTAAGCAGGCTGGCAGACTTTTGAAGAGCTTTTTCCTCTTGCAAAGTCGATCACACTTGTGCTCCATTTTTTAGAAAACTTTACACCAACGTTTGTGCTCCATTGACAAAATTTTTGTTTTATATCGTGCTTTCTTATTTACACATCTTTTCGCCTGTTAACTTTTGTGGCGACGTCGGTAGTGTGGACATTGGTGTTCAGTGGTGTTTGGTCACTCAAGTGGTTCGTGAGAGAAGGGAGTAAGTTGAGTAGGTTAACGCATCTGTACCACCCGATCTATAAGTTAATTTTTATAGTGGATATCTTTTCTGACCGTTGAAACTCGGAGGGTTTTTTTTATTATCGTGGATTTTAAATTTTCCTTTCGTTACAAAAAAATTATCTCTTTTGAATTTTTCTTGTCGCGTTACTCTTTATACTTGGCATCGGTCGTATTATTTAGAATCTAATATTCTTTATGTATATTAAATCTTTCATTTTGTGCTGTTTTCGCTAATCTTTCAGGGTGTCAAAACTTTTGTGTGATTTGGGATATATAGTTCCCTTCAATAACATTATAAAATTATTAAATTATAGGAACCAAAAGTTATATTGAAATGTAACACTGAATACCGACAATTACTTAACCCTAAATTTATATGAAAGGAAACAGTATCTTAACTAATATTAGAATATTAAAATTCACTTTCAAGAATTCTAAAATCAAACTTAAACATGGTTGTTATAATATCATCACCGGCTAGATATAATAATAAACAAAATATTCAAAAGTTGAAAGATTAATATTATGAAGCATTAATTTATAATAAAATATTAAATTAATTACAGCCCCTAAGTTGATATCCAAATAGTGAATCCTTGAACCGGCTAATCTAGAGGGGTTAGTAAAATGAAGATAAGAGTGAATACTTATTTAAAAAGGTATATATAACTTTTATACGTGGATATATTGAAGAAACATGTTGTGGATATATTGAAGAAATATGTTGGACACTGAAATGATTTAAAATTCAAAAAATTAACAACACCATCTTTCAAATATATTATGTATAATTTAAAATTAATATTCAGTTAAATAAAACAATACAAAGACATAATCAACCTCAATATGCTTGAATTATACTAATACATGAAAAGGAATAAGGAGCAGTAATGAATTTACCAATAAATGTGAATATCGAAACTCATGTTGTGATTATTTTTACATAATCAAAGTCTACATGTTATTATTCAAGATATATAGATGGGTCGTCTATATATAATTTGTGAAACATTAATTTTTTGACTCGTAGAAGATATGTTCGATATTTAATTTACTAATAATATAGTAAGATATATTTGAATATATTTTATTAATTTTTTAAATAGTTTATTTTTATTCTAATTAAAATTTTATTCAAATACGAACATATTCTTAAATTTTTTTATATCTGAAAAAATATTATTATTATCAAAACTTATATAGAGTTTTCATTCATATTTTATCATATATAAAACATATAGTAAAACATAAATTATGAAAGAACTATATTGTAGAAATTGCTGAAAACTTAACCTAATTAGTATAATTTTATCAATTTCTTTCAATTAGTGAAAATACTTGGATAATTATATAAAAAATCAAGACAAGAAGAAGCATATATTTTAGAATTGAAGACATATAAGAGTGTTAAAGACAAATTTATGACATGTGAGCACATAAATAAGAGTGGAATCATATACGTGTAAAGTATAAATATATTAATTATAAAAAATATATACATAAATATTTAAAATAATAAATATTCAATGAGATAAGAAATGAATATATACAAAAAAAAAAAAAAAGACTTGAATGCATTTTTCTTCACTTGATTCTAGTAAAATATCTTTGATTTAGCTTAGATTTTTTCTTTTTTTATTCTCTCTTCTTTTTTTTTCTCGTCTCTCAAAATCGTAATAGAAATAATCCAAAATCAACAAATAGGTCTATTTATAGAAAATCAGTGTATGCGTACTATTGATGCCTAAATTAGGTGATAATGCACAATCCATACAGTACAAGAATGTCCATCAAGTGCTAGAATTTTGTCCATAATATACACATGCGTGAATTAAGTACAATTAATCTACTTAAAATACACCTGTGTGCTCTAAAAGCATCCATCAAATGGATGCTTACTATTCAAAAAATATATAAGCGTGGGTTAGATGTTGATCAAATGTCACTTGGCCAAATTTAACTTGGTTAGAATTTTTAATTCAAAATCTTATTTATTCTTGAAAATTTATTAATTTAATTAATTATCATTAAAAAATATTTTAAAATTCATATCGTACAATAAAATAGTCCAAGTGACTCATGAAGTAAATTGGATGATTTCTTTAGTACCTTAAAAATGGATTACTTCATAACAATCCCACTAAGGCAAAATGGATTTTAAAAACAACCAGTTAGTATACTTTGGTGGATGTGCCACTTTAAGAAAGGTGTTATTAAATACCCTATATATGTAGTTTGATTGTAGCAGAAGCCGATTGCACTATTAGAGATGTGCATATCAGCATATGTGAAGTGTATATGGGAGAAAAAAATTTAGCTACCAAGATCATGAGGTAGGCTATTATAGATCATTGATGAGGAAGGATGCAATGAAATTTGTTAAAATACAAGAATTATCAAATACATGGAAAAATACCAAGTGACTGCATATGGATATTCAAGCTTTATAGGTCCCCAGATCATTCACACAATAGGGGCTAGTCATGATGGGCCCGTTTGGTCTAGCAGTCAGATAAAAATATTTATTATCATTGTAGTAAATTGCTTCGCAAAATGGGTTAAAATTTTTCCATTGGCTAAAATTACAAAGCAATGTATGCCAAAATATCGTTTGTAGATTTAGAATATAGGAGACTATTGTAACCGACAATGGTACTAAATTCTCTAAAAAAAGATTCACAAAATATTACAATGACCTTTGTATCAAGTCAATCCACACATCAATCTCATTCCTTGAAACAAATGTTTAAGAAGAAGTAATAAACTGAATGATTATCAATGAATTAAAGACCCAATTGAATAACAAATGAAGTAACAAATGTTTTAGTATATTTTTCGAAACAAAGGTAGTTAGCCTAGTGGAGATAGGATTGTCAAGTTATCTACTAGAAAATTTTGCTTTGGATCAAAATTATCAACGCCTAGAATAAAACTTGGATGTTTTAGAGGAAGTTAGAGAACTAGTATGAAATTAAAGCAGCCTACAAACAAAGAGTCCTTCGATACCGCAACAAAAAGTTGAAAGCACATATTTTTGTGGTCGGTTACTTGATATTAAGGAATATTGAAGTAATTGAAAAGTTTGCACATAAGAATAAATTATCCCCAAATTGAAAAGGACTACTTCTAATGTCAATAATAATCCATAAAGAAGTGTATAAGTTACACATTCAAAATGAAAAGCTAGTTCATTAATTTTTGAATGCCCTTTACTTAAAAAAATACTATCAATAAAGAAGCTGGCCTAGGAACAAAGTGGTACATCTTACCCTTCACTTTGGACTACTTGTGTCTTGTATATTATTATTTCAAATTATTAATATGCTCATTTGAAGGTTAGAAAATAGTAAGTGAGTGAGCCAAATACTCAGTAAGGTGCAAATAATAAACAAAGATAATGCAGAATACTTTAAAATAAATCAAGGAACGGAATATAATATATATATATATATATATATATATACATAAAACATGATTAAATGACATTTCCATAACACATTTATTTGTGGAAAAATGTTGAAGCACATGAGGAAGAATAGAGATCTCAGGTTGCTAGGTTTTGGAAGATACTTTTGTGTATCTATGTATATGTTGAAAGAATAATTGGATGTCTCATTGTTACTTTGATAATATTCTAATGGTTATAGTTTCTGCCGTATATTGATGGTTCTATGTAAACTTCCACAGGTCATTATGGTTTATTTTTGGTACCTAACGACATCTCTCTGATTTGGCATTATATTTCCACAACATAACGTTGGAGTCACAAATAGATTGTGATAGTATTTTGATCCTGATGCTCCTTCTTCATATTTCTCCACCAGAAGGACATCCTTAGATCCTAATATATGTTGATTCTAGGATGGATAGTATACCTAGAGTGATGAGCCTCCTTTAAGATATCTTACTTAACCTGACTAATATCAGGTACACATAACTTGTCTCAAAATTTGAGGGCTCCATCAGCACGGATGTTGAAATCAGGTCGCGAGTCACGATTTAAGTCTCTGTCAATATCCATCAGGAATGGATTGTTTGCTTGCTCCTCCTTAATTTTCTCCAGGATTTCAAGCTGTATTTTAAAATATGCTAATATCATACGATTGCCCTGGACATAATGCTGGATATCACATTGCTTTATGTTCTCCAGTATTTCCATCTCCTTGATTTACAATCTCGCTAGGAGACCCATCTGGCGACTAAGGGCATTGGCTACAATGTTAGCTTTACTTGATTGATATTGGATCTCACAATCATTATCCTTTAAGAGGTCGATCCATTTCCTTTGTCTCATATTTAACTCCTTTTGAGAGAATAAGTACTTGAGACTTTTGTGAATGGAATATACCAAAAATTTCCTTCCATAAAGATAATGTAGCTAGATTTTTAAAGCAAAAACTACCACGACTAACTCCAGATCATGGGTCAAGTAGTTCTTTCCATGAACTTTTAGCTGTTGAGGTCCATAAGTTATTACCTTCCCATACTACATCAGGATGCAGTCTAATATATTGTGGCAGTATTTGATCATGTGAATGCTCATTCTTCATATTTTTTCACTAGAATAATTTCCTCAGATCCTAATATATCTTGTTGATTTTAAGATGGATAGTATACCTAGAGCAATGAGCCTCCTTTAAGATATCTTCCTTTAGCTCACTAATATCATGTACACATAGCTTATCTCAGAATCTAAGGCCTCCATTAGCACGGATGATGAAATCAACTCGGGAGTTACGATTTAAGTCTCTAGCAATATCCATTAGGAATGGATTGTTTCTTTACTCAATTTTCTTTAGGATTTCCAGTTGGATCTGAAAATATGCTAACATCATACGATTATCTTGGACATCGCGCTGGATATCACATTGCTTTATGTTCTCCAATATTTTCATCTCCTTAATTTGCAATCTCGCTAGGAGACCCGTCTGGCAAGTAAGGGTATCGACTACAATGTTAGCTTTGCCTAGTTGATATTGAATCTCACAATTATTATCCTTTAAAAAGTTGATCAATCTCATTTGTCTCATGTTCAACTCTTTTTGAGAAAATAAGTACTTGAAACTTTTGTGATTAGAGTATACCAGAAATTTCTCTCCATAAAGATAATGAAGCCAGATTTTTAAAGCAAAGACCACCATGGCTAACTCCAAGTTATGGGTTGGATAATTCTTTCCATGAACTTTTAGTCGCAGAGATCTATAAGCAACTACCTTCCTGTGAGGTTCCGGATATATGAAATATAATAATTAAAGGATAATTAAATTAATATAATCAATATTTGGGCCTAAAACATGTGAAAATTTAGTCTTGGGATCGTAGGATAATTCAGCGGAATGGGCTCGCGAGATGCGTAAACTAGTGGGCCAGTGCCCGCCTGGTGCTCAAGAGCCTACTCGGAAAATAAAAGGGCTGCGAGCACCCTTTTTCATCATTTTGGCTGCCATGCGAACGGAAGAGAGAGAGAGCACAAGGAGAAGAGAGAGGAAGGAAAATCCAAGGTCCCAGGGTCCGATTTGAAGCTCAACCTAGTTAAAAAAGTGATAGATTGGGTCGAAAAAAGTGCATCCATATTCTATTCTTTTATTTTCTTGTACTTTTGTTCATTTTCTTCATATATCATCGTTTCGATACCCGATTAAATTTATATCTTTCTATTACCCGTGACCTAAGTATGAAAATACATCGATTTCATATCCGATTTGTGAGATTTGAATGGTTTTTTGTGCCAAAAAATTATAACCCACGCTCGGACAGATTTTACCATTTATTTTGAGTTTTTTGTATGATTTGGCTCTAAATAATTAAAACCCATGACTTGAGCATGAAATTCCATGATTTGGTGACCAAAATTCTGCATTTTTTGCGGTTTATGCACACCAAAACTCTATCCCTCGCCCCACGCCTTCCGACCGATTTCCCACAAAACTTATGCATTAAATGGACGTAGAAAATTATACCCCAACTTATGAACGTGATTGATTTACATTTAATTTCGTAATTTATGATTTATGCATAAATTAATGAACCCTTGTGGATTTAAACTCACAAAGAATATGAAAAAATGTATCTGAACACGTTTAATGTGAAAAGAACCAAGAAGGCATATTCTATGATTAAGCGATGAATCGATTGAACCATTTTTCGGAACATCGAACTGATGAATTGTTCTCTGGATTGAAAAATTTTATGCTTAAGAGTAGGATTCCCTAAAGAACTAAGGAACTAAAAATTGGACTGTGAATTGTTCAGAAAATAGTATAATTTGGTAGGCCATAGACATTATATTGGAAACTTAGGGATGATCCTGGCCGTACTTTATAGCGGGTGATATCTCTTGGCATACTTTATTATACTATAATGGAAGGCCATTATCTATTTTGGTGCCACTTGCACCTGATTGGCCCCGTCCATAGGGTATAGATGTAGACGGCCCACCTCTGAGTTATAAATAGAAGAAGATAGGTTTTGATTGCGTAAATATTAAACATAATTTGGGTTACAACCGATCATTCTTTTAGTTAGTAAGGCCTACTAGCCCCAGTCCCTCAACGAAATACGATTTCAGCATGTTTTAATGATTGAGAAAAAAAAGGGAAGAAATCAAAAAAATTTGAAAAAAATTTATAAAAGCATGCTTCTATATTCATGATACATGATCACTCATATGCCCCTATTTCCTCCCTATGTATATTATTATGTTGTGAATATAGATTACATGTTCTTGTTTTATTGTGCATTGTTGAGCTCCAACTCACTCATTGCTGTTTTGTTACCCCTTGATGATCAGCACGAATTCCTACTTGACAAGAAAGAATAGAGGAGCAGCACCTAGGTTACGGCTTGGTGGATGATGCATTTTTGTATTTTGAGGGATCTGAATATTATATTTTTGGTTTAATTGCTGATTCTTTGGGGACAGAAAGATTGTCTATCTTTATATTTTGTTTTTTTGATAGTTTTTCAGCAGTAGTGATATGGTTTGTTGGAATGTAGAATTTTAGATTTTTAGTTTCCTTCCGCAGGTATGTGAAAGGTACTATGAGGCTTAGAGGCATATCGCTGTTCAAACCTAGCACCCCAAGTCTTAATGTTGATGTCGTATATGTTTTGTGTCATGTATTTGAGGATGCTGTGTTTGTGATTGTATGGATTTATGTATGTTATAGGATGATTTTAGGTTTTATACTAGGATGACGTCCTCATTATAGTCGGGACTCTGCTAGATTTTTAGTTGGCAATACGGTTCATCGTAGTTGGTATCAGAGACAGGTTGGTTTGAGAGATGCCTTAGGATTTGAGTTGAATGACCATAGTTGAGGGCTAGCTTGACTTGATTAAATTTGAAGTACAGATTGAACTCCCTGTTTAAGTAGTTTTGTTAAGTTTGGTGCGAAAGTCTAACCCTATTGTTAATGCATAATGATAGGGATTCAGGATGTCAAGTCAAGGAAGACGTTCTAGAGCTGAATCTCGATCAAACCGAGAGGAAGAATATCTAGAAATTATGGAACGGATGACCACGTCATGGAGATGATGGCTCATGGTCATTGCCAACCTATGAAAGCCCCAGTTTTGGTTCCAGCCCCATCTCTAGCCCCAGCACTAGTAAATTAGGGAGTTACGGCGTACGACCGTTTCAACAATGAAGGGCACCAAATTTTTTTAGGAGATTCAGACCTAGCTAAAGCAAAGGCATTGATCAGGAGAATGGAGAAAATTTTCACTATTATTTGTTGCCCTGAAGAAGACAAAATGACTTTTACAACGTATAAATTAGAGAGTGAGACTGATCATTGGTGGATAGTATGAAAGGAGCAAGGAGAGTCCCCAAGGATCAAATTACATGAAAAATATTCAAGGAAAAATTTTTTAAGTAGTATTTTTCAACCAGCCTGTAAGAACAGAAGAAAGATGAGTTTCATGATTTTGACAAGGGAATTGGACTGTGGCAGAGTATGCGGCCATGTTCATAGAGTTGTCTTGATACTCCCTACATATAGTAGATAATTCAGCTAGGAAGGCTAGGATGTTTCAGGTCGGGCTGAGGGACGACATCAGGAGACATCTGGTTATGCCCAAGTTGCGTAATTATGGACAGATATTGGACCGGGCTCTCATTTTTTAGAAAAAGTTAGAGTAGCAGGATTATTTTGAGAAGAGGTCCAAAAATTGTGGAAGTTTGGTTGTTGGTCAAAGTTCAAATCTAGTGGGCTTCCAAGGAAGATGAAGCCCGAAGACAAAGGAAAGAGGAAGGCAAAGCATCCGGCATCAGCTGCAGCACCGAGTCCGCCGATGACTAATGACGTTTGTAATTATTGCAGGAGGATCCATCACGGAAAGCCATGCTTCAAGCAGGTGTGAGCTTATTTTAACTACAGAAAGATCGGCCACATGGATAAAGATTGCCCTATTTCGAGGAGGCTGGTGGAGAAGCTGATCGTTCCAGGGAAGGCCTTTGCAGTTACGGCTCGGGGTACTATCATCATCTTTAGTACTCCAGCACATGTATTTCTGGATTCAGGCTCGGCCCATTCTTTTGCGTCCTAAAGTTTTGCAAGTATTTTATTGTCCCCTTTGAAGATCTTTGTATTCGAGGTGCAAAGTTTGGATTAATGGACTGCAGCTGATGGTGGACCTGATTTTACTCGAGATGCACAATTTTGATGTGATCTTGGGTATGGATTGGCTAGCAAGTTATCATGCCAGTATGAATTGCTTTCATAAGCAAGTTCATTTCACTATTCTGAGATGTGAACCGTGTTATTTCCAAGGCGTGGTGTGGAAGGAGCCACTATGTTTTATTTCGACTTTACACGCCCGTCATTTGATAGATTTTGGATGTCAAGCCTATTTGGCTTATACTTGCACAATTGGGAGTCATAGTGTGCCGGTTAAGAATATCCCGGTAGTCAGTGAGTTTGAAGATATCTTTTTCGAGGAATTGCCTGGTTTTCCACCCAATTTGAAAATTAAGATTGAGATCGAGATTGTCCCCGACTCGACACTAGTTTTGAAGTCACCTTATACGATGGCGCTTGCCGAACTGAAGGAATTGAAGCAGTAGTTGTAGGAGTTTTTGGACAAGGGATTTATTTGGCTGAGCATGTCTTCTTGGGGTGCCCTTGTAACGTACCAGTTATTGAATTACGTAATTATGGATACTTGTGTTAATATATTCAAGATTAGGCTTAATCCATGAAGAAAAAATATAGTTTCGTGATCGTGCGATAAATCGGCTGCATAGGCTCGTTGGGTACCCGAGGCGATGCCGTGGGTGTCCAAACCGGTGGGCCAACGCCCGAGGTGAGTGCCAATTCCATTAGTAGGAGTGCCTGAAGGGCGTCAGCTACTAACTCGAGTGTTGGCTTGTTTTAAAGCCACATCGGGTTTCTGTTCCTTGCCATTTTTGTGAGGAAAGTGAGAAAGAAGAGAGAGAGGGAGGGAGAAGAGAGAGAAGGTGCGACCTGATATTTCTGAGTCCGATTTCGAGCACGAGAATGTTGGAGAAGTGATAGATCGAGTCGAGACAAGTGCATCCATACCCTCATCTTTCATTTTATTACACATTTGTTTCATTATCATCAGCTATTTTCATTTTGATACCCGATTAAGTTTATATTTCGTGTTACCCATGATGTATGCATGCTTATATGTTAATTTTTTGTCCGATTTCTTAGTTTTTGTTCGATTTTTGTACCCAAAACCCAAATCTCGCCTGCAGACCTTTTTACCCTAAGAATTTTAGAGCTTTTTCTTAAATTGGGTATAGATTATCATTACCCATAATTTGTATATACTAATTTATCGATTGGGTATTGATTTGGTGGTTTTATGTGAAAATTCATTTGCCAAAACCCTAACCCATGCCTGGACCACGTTCGACCAATTATTTCAAGTGTAATGCAAGATTTGGCTTTAATTAGAATTTACGTATGCCTTGAATATGTGTATTTATTTGTTCGGTGTTCAATTTCCAAGTTTTGATCAGTTTGGCGCATTCGGGAGCCTAACTAGTGCGTTGGCACTGTTCACCCAAAATTAGTTTGGGCTTTTGCATGATACCATCTAGTTAATTGTTAGTTATGTTATATATAATTGCATATACTCAATCGTATATTCTAGAAATATTAATGTGAACATTCGTGAATGAATTATTGTCCGAAAGCTCTAAAATTACATTCAACCAATGTGGTCAGGATTTTTTAATTGTTTCAATGCATTATATTGAATTATGCGCATGTGTAAGGTTACATGATTATGTAAACCCACAAGAAATGATAATTCGTATTTGTGTATAAGAATTAAGCATGATATGTAAGAATACGAAGGGAATGCGTAATTTATTCTGTGTATAATTCGTTCTCTCGGTGTGAGAACTATGTGAAAGAAGTTTGGTGAACTTTTTTTTAAAGATTAATAAATTATAAAATCTGGACGACAAATTTATGTTTAGAGGGTATTATCCTTTTGCATGCCATTAATATTATAGTAAAAATTTAAGGATTACCCAAGCCACATATCTTGGTTACGTATTGGAGTGGGTGATGTCCTTGGCATGCCTTAAGATATTACTACGAAAACACGAGGACTGCCTCTGGGCCACTGGGGGCACGGTGACATATGTGATGCCGTATATATCGAGTCAAAGGTATACCACACGGAGCTCGAGCGCGCGGCGGGCGGCCGTGGGGTTCCGTGGGAAACCCTACTACCG
>JAOVVI020012595.1:0-12173 GCA_028571085.2 Nepenthes alata | reverse complement strand
TTGCATTTTGGGGTATTCTTAACTGGGTTGAAGATGCCTCCGTTTGTTTATGAACCTAGATGATGTCATCTAGAAGCTGATGCAATTCCTGTTTTATATGGGGCTGCTAATGGTTTTGTGAAACAGTGTTAATTCTTGCTGCTTCCTGGAAGAATGCCAAAAATTGTTGGAGCTGTGATGTTGGGGATTGAATGCCTTTTGTGAATTTAATGCGGGGCATGATCCAGCCCGATTTGCCACATGTGGTCACATGTTGCTGGTGCTGTCTGATATTGCAGTTTCCCTTGTTCATGCTCGGGTTGTGAAGCAATCATCAAACTCCTGTGTGGTGTTATGTTCTACAGTGGGCTGTGCCAAAGGTTATCAATGTGCTGCTGCTACAATTGGAGCTAGGCTCCCTGTCCCCATTGGTGTTTCTCCCGTGTTTCTCCTGTTGAAGCTGTTTTTATGTTGTGTGTATTTGGTGGGCCAGGATGCATGCGGCCGTTTTAGATGATGTTCATCTAGATGTTATTTTTTTTTCTATTTTCTTTTGCTCAGTTCATGATTTTATTAATGGTTGTGCTCGGGGTATGCCCTAACTCGTTGTTCTACTTCTAAGTCAGCAAAATACTTAGAGTTAGAATATCGCCTTGTAATTTCATTTATTTTAATTCAATTTACTTACTTATCAAAAAAAGTAATTAAATTTTATAAATAAAAAGAAAGAATATAGATCAATGTTCTTTCACCAAGTGCGCCTTTTGCCCGTTAAGGAACATAAGGCCGGACGGATTTTCAGCCGGTATGCATCAAAATGCTGGTTTGGAATTGGTGTGCTATTTTGCCAGGTTTGGATATGTCTGCTGTAAATGCTAGAATGACATGTTTTGTTTTTGCATGATATGCACCTGTGCAGAAAAATGTCGGTATGCTATGCTGTGCTGTGGCTCTCAATTGATTATGGCGAAGGTTCGTGGCCGATGTGGTCGACATTTGTTTGTTTTCTTCTGTTATCATGGATTGTTTCATGGTGGTGATCATGGTCTACCCTAGCGTTTATGTTCTACCTCTAAGTCGGAAAAATACTTAGATTTAGAACATAGTTCTCTGTACCTTTCTTTAATTTAATTTAATTTTAATTACTTACTAAAAAAAGAAAGTGTTTTGCTAACTTTACTTACCAAAAAAATAAAGTGTTTTGCCAACTTGGATTTAGAACAAAGATGTTGGAGCATTCCCCAAGCACCGTGAAACAAGTCACGAGACCAAATGAAATAAGAAATATGAAAAGACAAGGAAGGTCCAAACCACCAAATAGGTAACATGTGAGGAGAGATCACAACCCACAGTCCTATCCGTTATCGCAGGCAATCTGGTAATCTAGGATTCCGGGATCTTGTGCGAGAAGGAGCTAGGATGACCAGGGAGGCTTCTACGTTGATTACCGACTTGGATGTATCTGTAGCACCTTGGCCATTGGCATGTCGGTCAAAAAGCTAACTCCAAATACATCCAACCAAACTACAGCAATAACTTGGACATAGCTACCACCTCGGCCATAAAGTACCTCGGTCAAAAGTAGCTCATCCCATAGCATACTTTTTTTTTGGGTAAGTCGTCCCATAGCATACACCTTGGAAAGTCTTCCTATCATCCTTTGTCCCCTGATGTCTCTTTTTTGTCAGAGGTTTCTTCTATCGTCACCCAATCCTCTCAATCTTTCCCTCCCTTGTAGAGGGATGCGCTGCACCCTTCCCCTGCCCAAGATGCCTCATTCTTGGAGAGTCTGAAGCCTCTGGAACTATGCAATAGTCACCTGTTGGTGCCGACTGCCTTTCCCCTGGATTCGGCTGCTGGGAATGCTGACCGGTGTAAGAGCATGCCGCAAAATGGTTCCGTGGATGTTCTAGGACCAGAGCCTTCGTCTGTTGCTATTGCGATTGCTCCTGCTGCGGTTCCTGCCTCTTTGTGTCTGATTCCTGGCGTGGTTTAGGCTAATACTGGTTCTGTTCCTAGGGTTGTTTCCACATCTACACAAATAAAATCTAGTGAGTTTCTGACTAATCCCAAATCCTCCTGGGCTGAAGTTGTTCAGAGCAAAGGTATTAGTGAGTGTCCTCCTCTTAAATGTTATCCCCCTCAATCTATGGATGGGGATGTTTTCTCCATCTCTCCTCCTGCTAATATTTTTTTTGGTAAGTAAGTAAAATTTAATTAAAATAAAAAGTATAGAAAATTACATTCTAACTCCAAGTGTTTTGCCAACTTTGAGATTGAACATAGCTGCTAGGGCATTCCCCGAGCACACCATGTACTGCATCCTGGGTCCACGGTTGCTGTATGAATTAGGTGGCCTTTGGGTTCCCGATCACGTTAGAGTGACAGGATGAGGGTCCGGTCTCTGTATCTCTTAACCTGGACCTACACAATAAATTAATAAATGAGAGGTCAGAGGTCCGGCAGGATTTCTCTCACCACGGCCACTTCGATGCTCAAGTCAGCAAGTTTTCACAATAAACAGAAATGACGCACGCGCTGGGTGGTGTGTAAATGTGTGCTGATGTATCAGAGTGGGAAATGTAATGAGCAGGTAACGGAAGGCCTGGCTTCCTTGTCACATCGCAGTGGGTGGCTCACTTCCTGTTGCCTGAGCAGGCGTGGGGATCAAGTTGTTGAGAGAAACGGGCTCGTCTGTGGCCTCAAGACTCGAATCCTAATTTAGTTTGACTGCTTTCTCTCATTGTTCTCTGGGGAAAGGCTGCAGCCCCTCATTTTGTGGAGGAAGAGAGTTCGCATAGGCTCCCCTCGAGTGGTCTCTAGGCGCGAGAACTCCCGTTGCCAGGGTTCCTTGGCCGTTGGTCGCTGTCGCTGACCGTCGGTCATGTCGGCTGTCGCTTTGTGGTGGCAGGCAGGCTCCTCAGCGCTACCGGCCATGCCTGGTCTCCCTTTGAGCTGGGATTGGCTAGTTGCCTGCGGGCGGCCACCTGGGCCATTATCGCAGCATTGGCTGCTTTCCCCTTGGTTGGTTTTTTCTTTCTCTTGTCTATTTTTTGGTAGCTCATTAATGTGCGGCAGGACGTCCATCGCCTTCTGCTAGTTGGGCGCCACGTAGGTTTCCTACGTAGTTAGGTTGGGCTTGAGATGTTCGTGGGCCTTAGCTCGGGACCCAACACTAGCCCCCCATGCTTAGGTCGGCCAATGGCCTGGCCTGGCATGTCTTTTGGGTCCATTCTGCTGCCCGACAGTCTTCCTTGAGATGTGCTATCGCTCGTCATTTTCTAGACTTGCGCCTTCCCCAGGTGACTGCGTGGGCTTCTCTGATGCTGCCGCGATTCAATGCTCTATTCGGTAGGATTCCAGCATTCAGGGTTGCGTCTGGCTAGGGGACTTTTCCTATTTCATGAAAGACATCCATCGGGAAACATGCTGAGCTGGACGAGAGAGAGGTACTTATCTTGACCATAAATAGGAGCGCTCCTCATCGAGTGGAGCACATTCCTTGGCCACCTTTGGAGGAGTAATGAGGAGATTTTGGCTCACCCTGCCCTTAGCGAGGGCCCGAGAAGGAGTTGGATGGATTAGCTGGATGCCTGAAGTCCTTGATGAAGGCCGCTCTAACTCCCATGTTGCGGTTCACTCCTCATGTTAATGAGGGTGGTTCGGCCACTCTGCTGTCGTCATGTGCCCCCCTCTGTGGTGTGGCTCGTCCGGAGTGTGATGGGACCATGGCAGAACCTCCATGGGGATGTCCTTAGCTAGCAGGGTGCGCCGCTCATGGTCTCCACCCCACTGAGTTTGAGTGTAGACCGTGGAGGGGGCAGAGGCTGGAGCCCCGGTGAGGGAATTACGGGGTTATTCCCTTTAATTCCCCCGGTGGCTTCGGTATTGATGCGGATCCCACCCTGGTGGATCGCGCTGGGGCCGTCTCCACTTCGGTGGGGAGCCCCACATGGCCGCCTCTGCTCGCTTGTTGAGTTACCAGCGGCTCCCGACCGTGGTGATCTCATGTGGATCACGTTCTCCAAGCTTGTCAGGGGCAGTCACCGGGGGCCTTTGGCCTCGCACTATCGTCTTTCTCGTACTTTTTGTCACTATAAATTTTATACTTTGTAAAAAAGCGTTGATTAATAAAAGAAGTAGCCTTGCTGCCTTTTTTTCCCCTTCTCACTGTGCATGCTTCCTTTCTTTGTTAAGTATTTTCTCCCCGCGATCCGCACTCCATCTTGTGGGGATGGAAAGGCCACTGTTGGTGGTCGCATCCCTTGGCTTGTCTGACACATTAAATGCGCGTGGGGTCAGGAGGGGTCGTGTCATAATGACCTGCCTTGGAAACGCGCGAGGCCTTAGGGATTCTCCACGTGGAGGGCGCCCGTTGGCTAAGCTCGGGCACCTTTTTTCTCCACAGCACAGCCATTTTCAGGAGAAAATCTTACCTATTTAAACGTGCCAATCTTCCCTGCGACTTTGTACTTTCTTGTGTTAGTGTACTCGATAACCGTTTGTTCTTCCTACGTTTACTCTCGCTGCAACTTTGATGGAGGAGTGGTCATAAGAATTAGAACATTCCTCCCGTAAGTCAGAGACTGGCTCTCATGTTCCCAGGGCTTCGAGCGCCAGCGCACCAGGAGGGGGTCACTCCAAAGCCAATGTCGTGGGCCCTGTTCAATTCCTACGGGTGCCTCTAGACTTTGAGAGGGCGGAGGGCGCTGCCTCTTCCTGGGAGCGTGCTCCGGGGAGGGGGGGACCACTTGCTCCAATAGATCACCGGGAGGCTCGAGAGTGTTGAGGCACGTGTGCAAGCCGTTGTGGCTGAGATGGAGCAGCTGAGTGTTCGAGCGGTGCATTTTGAGGGCGCGTGGACTAAATCGGAAGCCAGGGCTTCCCGACTCACCAGTGCCAATGTGGCGGCTTAGGCCCACATACGGGCTCTTAAAGGAGAGAATGAGCAGCTGCTGCGGCAGCATGGGTCAGAGGTCGCGTGGATGCAGATGGAGCTGAGGTTGAGGTCTCTACCGGAGGAAGTCGATCCTACCCTAGAGAGGAATTACCAGGATGGAATTCATCTTAGTCAGAGGCTAGCCTCGCTGGAGGATCCAAACTTCTGTGTCGGCATCCTTCATTCTCGCAACTCCGTCGCCCAAACGCGCGCACAGCTGGTTGATTACCGTCTCCGAGCTCCTCCGCGGATCGTGAAGGGCGTTAGTGGACAGCTACTGCGACAGGATGCTGTAATCACTTTTTGATAGTCATTGTAACAAAATCAATCGTTGCAATAAAACTCGTCGTTTCATTGTGCCACTTGTCTCCCATAGTTTGCATTTCTGGATCTTCATTTTTTTTCATATACCTGTGTGTCCCTTTGGTGGGCTTCGCTATCATAAGCCTGCATTTAATGCGGAGGTGCCAGCGTGGATTTCCGTCAGGCGGCTGAGGTAACCCGCTCATCAGACTGGTGCATGGCCATGATTGCGGATGACTTTGGGCCCTGCGATGCTCCACGGGGTAGGCACATGTCCCAATCACTCGTGGTGAGCGCCGTTTGGATTTCCCACCTATTGGCCTCCTGTTGTCTATTTAAACTATTCGGGACAATTTTTCGCCATGCTGAACATTTTCCGTTCTTGACTTACACCATGGGAGAGGTATGGCAAAGAAGAGAGAGAGTTCTTCTTCTTAGGCTCCCAGGGCGAGTCGCCATGGGGTTCATAACGAAAGTCCATCTTGATGGCCAGCGCCATCGCTGCCCTTGTGGTAGATTATGGTATCCCCAGCGATTGCGGTTATCATGCTCCTGGTTCCACAGATAGAGCCACCACCCCCCAAGGGGGCTATGTCATGGTCTACGAGCACCACCTGAGAGGGGGGCTTCGTTATCCCATGTCGTGCACGTTGTACGGGCTGGTCGAGGCGTTGGGGGTTCTAGTGGTGAGGCTTCACCCCAACGCTTTGCATTATCTGGTGTCCCTGTGCATCTTCGCTCGCCTTCATGGCGGTTCCTTCGATGCTATGGCAGCCAGACTGATCTTTCATTTTACGGAGTCTGAGGACTTGGTGTCTATGTCACCTAAGACGGGTTTTCATTTTTGAGGGACCAATCCAGATTCGGTCAAGAACTAGAAAGACCGATACTTTTTCCTGTAAGAGCCCTCTGATTCTAAGCTTTCAAGTGTGTGGGGCCCGATTTTGGGGTTATTCCTCGAGAAACTACCGGTGGAAGATGCTGCGGAGGCGGAGGAGTTGGTTACTGCCATCCAGTCCCAGGTGGTGAAGTTCTCCATCCAGGGCTATTTTTTGACATCCATCACAATCGAGGCCGCCAAGGAGGGCCTTCATTGGGATGGAGCGTCGCCGGTCCTGGTAAGAGAGAGCCTGGGGGAGTTGTCGCTCCCCAATTATCCGAAGGGGACGATGAGAAAAGTTGCTCATTGTTGGAGTCGTCCTCAGATGAAGAGGGGATTGAGGCTCCCTTGAAGAGGTTAAGGGAAGCCGGAGGTACTTCGACATGGAGGTCTCAAAGGCAAGCTGTTAGTTCTACCATTGGGACTTGGGACCCGGTCTTGGAGGCGGCTACAAGCGCAGGGCACCAGGGGGAGGCCGCTGGACCACCGTCGACTCCGTTCGCGGGGCTAGCCGTGCTCGAAGTCATCGAGGCAGAGTCTCAGCCCACTGGGGGGCCCTCCGTGCATTCCATCGCCTGGGCCATTGTCGCAGCGTTGGCGCTTCCCCATTGGTTGGTTTTTTCTTTCTCATGTCTATTTTCTGGCAGCTCATTAATGCGCTGCAGGACATTTGTCGCCTTCTGCCAGCTGGGCGCCACGTAGGTTTCCTGCACAGTTGGGCTGGGCTTGAGATGTTCGTGGGCCTTAGCTCGGGACCCAACACCATGAAACAATCATGAAAACAAAATGAAATTACACAAGTAAATAAAAACCGGCCAAAACCATCTACCAATCGACCTTTAGCCATCAACCAACCGGAATGGTTTCAGTTTCAAAGCTGAAGTAGCTTCAGCATTCAAACAGCCACCAGAAGACAAATTAGCTAGATCTGTAGGCTCCAACATGTTTGGCAACCGAGCCCTTTGGAGTCTTAGAAGTGGGTTTCCATCGTCTCTGGGCCTTTGAGAGCTTCCCTGCTACTGCCTGCTGAGCAAATGAAAGTGGATCATCAACCCACCTGACAAAAGGCCCCTGAGGGCAGCTGGGGGGTTCAATAGTACCATGAAATCTCACGTCCTGTGAAGCAGCCTCACACCCATCAGAAACCTCATCTGCAACATAACCACGGACTGCCTAGGAGCAATTAGGCAGTTGCAGTGGTGTTAGTGCCAGGCCATGATTAGCTTTAAGCTCCACCAATTTCTTCCACAAACGCTCAACGTCAGTTGCAATCCTACTGGCAGAATTTGGTGATGCCTCCTTAGTAGCAATTCGGGCCTCAATCATTTCCATCTTTGACTCCACATCATCAAAAGTTGGAACATCCACGTCATGGCCCTCTCCCTCTTCACGGCTTGATGATCCTCTATGATCTATACTCGCATCCTCAGATGATACTGCAGCTATCAGGCAACCCATTTCCTACCTTTCAAATGATGCAATATTACACAGCAGCACACTATCTATTATAGCAGATATCTCTCTTCGGAGTATATGATTAGTAACACCAACCAACTGACGTGGTTCATTAACATCTTCGAAAAAAACATCGGGAGAAATTAAGGATTCCATAGTTGATCCAACCTCCGATCAGCTTGCAGGGGCAGTCCCATAACAGGAGGCAATATGCAAATCCTCTTGCTCCTTATTGCACGAAACAACCTTTGCTGAGGGGGTAATCAAATGGGATTTTAAGATTGGTTTCACAGCATCAAGGGTGGAGGCTGGGAATCCATCCCAATCCTGCAGAGCGAGTTTTCAACTGGTTGAACGCAGCTATCCTCATCGGCCCTCACTGTTAGCTTCGTCCTCTGGACAAATGAAAGATCCTTCAAGTCAATAGAAGCTCAAAAACCTCTGGTGGCCTTCCACTCATTTGTGAAATCCTCTTGCTCCAAACCTATAGCTGCGAGCTGTCCTAGAGCAGAGCCAGGATGATCCTTACAGGAACATGGGTTCACAAACACTACCTCTGCATCATGGTGCTAAATCATACTGATGTCTTCTTGTTGACAAGACAAAACATCGATTGGGCTGCCCAAAAATGGAAAGGGAAGTGTTTTCTGGCTCGGTCTAAACGTCTTTCTCTTGCAGCCACGATCTACTTCATTTGGAAGGAACGTAACAATCATATTTTCCAAAAATCCTCCCCACAAGATAGTTCCCAGATTTTTTCATTGGTAATCAATGCTGTACGGAACAAATTGAAGACATCCTTGGAAGAAGACAGGTGTGCTTCTCGATTGCACATGATTCGTTGGAACATATATGAAAAAAAAAGTTTTCTTCTCTATGCTTGGGCTCCCTCTAGGCTGCCAGCTTTTCGGGGTAGCCCTTTCCCCCATTTGTTATTCCATTTTTGTTGCTTTTACCGCATTGGCCTATGTAGTAAGGTCAAGCTTTGGTTTGGTGCTGTGGTGGTGCTCGAGGTTTGCATCACATCTATGATTTTATTTCCAAGTCGGAAAAATCCTTGGAGATCAATCATAGCTTGAATATTTTTTCCCTTTATTAATTCATCTTAAAAAAAAATTTTGTTTTTCTTTTCCTAGCTAGCCTAGGCTGATTGTTTGGGCTTTCTATTCTCTCGCCTTTACTTGCATTTTGCTCACACACACACACAATAAAAAAATTGTGTTTCTGGATGATCTGGCTCGATGATTTATTTAGTTGTAGGTTGCTGGTATATTTTGGGGTTTTTTCCACTGGGTTGAAGATGCTTTTGTTTGTTTATGAAGCCGGATGATGTCATTTAGATGCTAATGAAATTCCTATTTTATACGGGGCTACTGATGGGTTTGTGAAACAGTGTTAATTCTTGCTGCTTCCTGGAAGAATGCCAAAATTGTTGGAGCTGTTCCTGTACTGTCTGTGATGTTGGGGATTGAATGCCTTTCGTGACTTTGATGTTGGGGCATGATCCAGCCTGATTTTCCATTGGAGGTGGTCTAATGTGGTCACATGTTGCTGGTGCTGTTTGGTATTGCAGTTCCCCGTGTTCGTGCTCTGTGAGTTTGAGATTCTGACTATATGTGTATTTGGGCCGGGTTATTTTTGGCCAATTTAGATGTTTCTATCTAGTTATTTTTTGTGTTGTTGTTTCGTTTGATTCCATGAATTGGTTCATGGTGGTGCTCGGGGAATGCCCTAGCTTGTTGTTCTACCTCTAAGTCGGCAAAACACTTGTAGTTAGAACATTTATTTTGTACTTTCTTTTATTTTAATTTCATTTACTTACATACCAAAAAAAAGTCTTCTTTTTGACAAGAGTCGGGAGTATGAATTTGAGTCAATAACGGGTTTTGAATATCTTGGTTTCCAATAGATGTGGGTTGATCATTCACAACCAAATCAGGAGCATGGCCTGGACAATCAGCATGAGAAGGGATGGAGTTCAGAAGCTCATTAGCCTCCCGGATTGCTTCTTTCAGTGGTTTATACTCAGCAACCTGATCACCTAGAAACAAAGAAGCCTTAGGGCCCACTAAAGCCACACCATGATCAGAGCCTGGATCAGGTCGACCCAAACAGGTCAAGTGCACACCGAAATGTTTGTTATGCTGCTCAAGATCAATGTCTTTTTTTGGTAACTAAGTAAAGTTGTATTAAAGAAAATTTTTTTTACAAAGAATAACACTTTGTTTGAATTCTATGTGTTTTGCCGACTTAGAATTAGAACATAGATTCTTGGGAAAACTCGAAGTACCACTATGGAACATGCCATGAAAGAAAGATAAAATGAACATGGAAAGTAACATACTGGATCCAACCAAAAAAAAAATAGAAAACTGGCCAACACAGGAAGCCATTGAATCATACCGAAAAAATGGCACTAGCGCAGGAGGCCAAAAATGGCAGAATGGAATGCCGACAAAGCAACCAAGTGGGAACAACCAACAAACCGAGGAGAGAGGATTCACATTTACTGTTATGCATTATGATATGCCCTATTTTGGCTGACGGGTGAGGTTGTCATGGGCAATTTTGTTCTGCTGGACACACTAGTTCCTTCTCTCACTCGTCTCGGTTTGCTTTGTTTGCTTTGTGGTATGCATTGTGGTATGCCTTGTTTAGCTGCCGGGTGAGGCAGACGTGGACAATTTGGTTTGCTGGACTCACTGGTTTCTTCTCTCACATGTTCCCAGTTTGGGCAACCCGGACATTGGGGAACATGTTTGCTACTGTGCAATGCGTAATGTAGGAGTTGTTGCCGCTATGGTATTTAGAGGACTCTGTAGGAGATATTACTTTGGTGTCATATGATCTATGATGATCCGGCGTATTTTTGAGTTGGGTTTTTATATTTTCATGACTTGGGTCATGGTCTCAACTCATGACTTGTTCATGAGGCTTGGGGTATACCCCATTGGCTTTGTTCTAATTTCAAGTCGGAAAAATATTTGGAGTTAGCACAAAGTTGTGTATCTTTCTTTTAAATTTAATGTATTTTACTTACCACAAAAAAAAATCGGGGAAGCAACGTAGCAAAAACCAGCGTGGCGAGAGTCCAGCACAGAAGACAAATCCAGAGCAACAGAAGTCGAAAAGATTTTTTTAGAATACCTAAGGAGCAAATTGGCACAAAAGACTCGGAATGCCACTCGGTAACACAGATGACCAGCATGGCGGGCAGCCGGGAATATCAGGACGGCTGCAACAAGGGTCATGAGGGAAAGTCATCCAAATCAAAAAAGGGGCCCAGGCCTTCAAAAGCAGATAGTAAGAAGCAATCTACCAACCAAAGCTCCCCATGCAAACTGGTCACCACCATTGCCCAACCAACCACACCGACAACGTAGCCAAGTGGGAACATCCAGCTTAGTGGGAGTGCAATAGCCGCAACGAAATCCAGCATGGCGATCACACCACCACATCGGCAGGAGGACGCTAGCAAAGGAGGCCAAGGCAGTGGAAAGGAAGTCGACAATGCAACCAAGCGAAACAACTAGCAAATCGGGAAAGCAACACTCCAGTGTGGCAAACACACCAACCACATTGGCAAAAAGGGACCCAGCATGGAAGGTTGAAAATGCCAGACTGGAGTGCCGATAGCGTAACCAATTAGGAGATTCCAGCAAATCGGGGGAGCAATACGTGTAACGAAAGCTAGCGTGGCGGTCGGCCAACAGAGAACAAAGCCAGATTAGAACATAAGCCGGAAGGGAGAGAGTTTTTTTTGGGGGGAATAGCCTCCGAAGAACACCGGCAAAAAAAACCCGTACTGCACAAGATGGCTAGCATGGCGGCCAACAGTCAGAGCATCTAGTGGCGAGAGGCAGCAAAAGCCAGAGAGTGATTTTTTTTGGGGGGGAACCACCGGAGCACACCGGCATACAAAACCCAAAATGTGCACGACGACCAGCATGGCGACCAACAGTCAGAGCATTCAGTGGCGAAAGGCAACAGAAGCCGGTGAGTTTTTTTTTTGGGTAAGAAGAATCGTTAAAGCATTAAAGGCAAAAGGCCCGCCGCCTGTTAGGAAGGCATACCGGCTGATTAGGAAAGGTTCAGCCGCCTGGCAACACTGACAGAGAGTAGAGTGAGAAATGCCAACTCAGCAGATCACTCCAGGGGATGAGGGAGCAATCCAACCCACCAAACCAGCCACCTAGGCAAATTGTGCCAGAACATCACTCTCTCATCCGAATTTTTATTTTTTTCTGTATTATACACACCAGTGGGTCATGAAAGAGCTATCAACACATCTGGAAGTGTCAAGAGAGGCCATCAGTTTGCTTCGAATGAAATTTTTTTTTTGGCAAGGAAAGATTTTATTAATGAAAAGAAAAATACAAAACCAATATTTTAGCTCTAAGTATTTTGCTGACTTGAGGAGAGAACAAAGAAATGGAAGCAAACCCCAAGCACCGTGAATACGTCACGACCCCAACAAACTAAAGTCAATAACCGGTCAAAAGAGGAGATCGAAATAAGAGGAAAAAGGAAGGAAAAATATCTTAACCCATCGATCCAAAATAGGACTCAGTCAGCACTTTACCTCGAACTGATTTAGCTCACTGTCGTTATTCATGC
>JAOVVI020012594.1:0-12173 GCA_028571085.2 Nepenthes alata | reverse complement strand
GTGAAGCCTAAAAAAATGACATTGTAGTGCTACCCTAGCCTGAATCCGAAGGAAGCCCACCTGCCTACACTCAGTCCGAGTTCGGTTTCTCTGTCGGTTGAACTAATGGTAAGTCTGGTTATTGTTAAACCGAGCCAAACCAGTTGAATCGCAAGAATTAGTGCTATAAGGCTACCCTTCAAACATACTTTACATGACCCTGCCGTTCGGACTCAGTATTCGTTCGGCTGAGGTTCAACCGAGCTAGACCAGTGAAGCCTAAAAAAATAACATTGTAGTGCTACCCTAGCCTGAATCCGAAGGAAGCCCACCTGCCTACACTATCAGTCCGAGTTCGGTTTCTCTGTCGGTTGAACTAATGGTATGTCTGGTTATTGTTAAACCGAGCCAAACCAGTTGAATCGCAAGAATTAGTGTTATAAGGCTACCCTTCAAACATACTTTACGTGACTACACTGACACGAAAGGAAGCACACCCCCCCCCTACACTCTCGGAGCTAGTCCGATTTCTGAACCTTTCGAACTAAGGTTTTGTTTGGCTGGGGTTCAACCGAGCCATACCAATAAAATCTAAAACAATAGTCTAATAGGGCTACCCCTTAGACATAAACCAGTTAAATCTTAAGAAGTGCAGTAGGGTTACTATTCAGACATACTTCACATACCCATTCTGACCCGAAAGGAAGCCTACCCCGTCTGCACTCTCGATCCCAGTCCAGTTTCCGCGCCTTTTGAACTAAGGGTTTGTCTGGTTGTTGTTCAATGGAGTCAGACCACTTAAATCTAAAGAATAGTGTTATAGGGCTATCCTTCGACATACTTTATATGCCCAATTTGAACCGAAAAGAAGCCCACCCTGCGGCACCATCAAGGGTTTGTCTGGTTTTTGTTAAACCGAGCCAAACCAGTTAAATCTTGAGAAAAATAGTATTATAGGGCTACCCTACAGACACTTTATTCACCCCTTTTGATATGATATTTCATCTATCCATTTATTCTCCCGGGGCCTAGTGTGGTGGATGAATGAGTACATTTGTCTCACATATTTCTCAACATGAGAAGTTAAATACCATCCAGTCAAAAGGATAATCATGTAATACATAAACATCCAAGCCAGTCTTTGAGAGTAATAGTCTGCCTGCGTGATCTCTCAAGGAGCTGATCATAGTTTAGCAGCATAAATTTTGCCCAAACAAAAAGCCTCGAAATCTCCCATCAACTCTACAGATATAAATACCATGACATAAATGATCTCCTATTCAAGTACCACGAGGGGCACTGGGCTTAAGGTGGCAAGGACAAACCCGCCGCAAGTACCTTTCAAAAGTTACCGTATGTACTTTCATCAGCAGCCGTAGATCAGTCCTGGGAAACAACGATAGGCTCAATGCAGCGGTATGTGAGGAGGGGCTCGCGGTCTAACGGGCGTCTTTGATGGGCTCACCCTGTATGCATGACGATCAGTGTGATTACAACCATTTTAAAGTAGAAGGGAAATCGAGCTATGAGATCCTTGGGTTGCAAGAACAACCTTATAGGCAGTGATCCGAGGACCGCACCGCTACAGTTCAGAGCTGCAATTGCACTTTCAGCCTGCAAGAGAATTTACTATATATTGATAATTATCTCAATGGTTTCTCTATTTTTTTTCCCCTGACTTGCTTTTCCAAATTCAATTTTGTCTTAGTCGGGATTTCAAATTCTCTTCTAAATTCTTTCTTTTTTAATGAAAGCACGAGAGAATGTTGTTTGAAGTTCTGCCTTATTCCATGAGATTTAGAAGCACCTATGCAACTCTCGTTTTCTCTATCTTTTCCTAGCACACTTTTTTACATTTGGAAATGAAGGCTTTCTTTTGAAAGTGTCGCCTGATAAAAAATAGCTTGATTAGTGACTGCAAGGAATCAGAAAGTTCTCCATCAGAAGACAGTTCATCCTACTGTTAGTCTTAGCTATAAAACTACCTCCTCCTTTCCCTCTGAATACATGCAGTACTTGCATAGGGTATAAAGCCGACATTACAATATAAACAGCAGCTTTCACGTTTTTCAGGCTTTATTCCAAGGACTTCAACCTAGTGCGCATTAATTGGGACCTCCAAATCCAATTAATGGTCTATAACCTCATGCAGGACACTTAAGGTAAAAAAAAGAAAAAGAGACAGAGAGAAATCATACAAATAAGGGTTCTTTCATATGATGCATAAAAGATAGGCCTCCTATGGAATTCTCAAACTCAATGAATGATATAATAAATTTATTCTATGTGATTAATAATCACCACAATCTGAGAACACAACTTGTGAAAAAACAGTAAGGGTTTCAACAACATTATAATTGTGTTCGATCAAATCCTCAGCAGCAGTATTTGTGGAAATATAATGGAGCCTATGGCAGCACAAGACAACTATTGACAATTTGTGTAAAGGAGAGACGTGCAGAAAGCTCTCGTGCATCACATGCACGGAGACTAGAGAAAGAATAAACTATTTTGGATTTATTGCATACATTTTTACCTTATATTATGAAATATTTCATTTTTATGACTCAAACCTACGCCCAATAGGGGAATCCGATACTGAAATATATCAGCCGAAATATCATTCCATGTTGGTCAAGGTATCTTTCACCCAGTATTCTTAAACAATGACTTAGTACATACAAAAACATTCCAAGACCAAATAAAATGTAAACGGCACAACAGCAGCGAAATTTAATTACACCATATTAGTATATAACTGTTAACTAATCTATAATCCAATGCTCGATATTAAGCATTTATATAACTGTTAGGGAGAATACCGCGTTATTTTTACATATAATTGGTCGAACATTTAAGTGCGGATTCAAAATATCTAATGCTCCACATTTCGAAATGAATCCCAAATCGAAATTTGAAGGGAGAACAGCAGATATAGTAACTCTAAGTTGAAGTATATCTAATCAGTTATTCTCACGAGTAAAGACAAATTGATACCAGATAAAAATCTGTGGTCAATATTAAACTAGGAAATACTCAACAGCAACAATTTTCCTAAATATGCAAAATGCAAACTTTATCAAGCTCCATAAGAAATTTATAAAATTATAGTATAGAAGTACTTGGGACATGTTTGGTTATTGGAGAATTTGATGGGAAAAAAATCAATGAAAAAAAAATGAAAATACAAAGAAAATGAAACAAAAATCACTTTTCTCAAATATAAATATTCTAATATACTTTTTTTATCCTATTTGGTTTCATTGTATTTTTCCATGCAATCCAAAGATGATAAAATCTTTTCCTTCAAATTTTCTTTTCCTTTCCTCTAAGCTTCCGCAAACCCAAACAAACCCTTAGATAAAGGGAAGATAACCAGTCAAACAGCTGCCTTATAACAAAAGATTTGGGATATGAAACCAAATAGTGTGTCAACTACAAGAATACAAACGACAACAGTGAAGGTTTTGGCAAATATTCAAAGAATATTGCTGCAAAAGAACATATTATACATCTACAGCTACAGAACTTCTAAATAGATCCAAAATTTAGGGCGTTGTGGTTAGTAAATAAGTGTCATTCTTTCAGCAAGGTTTGGAATGTAATGTCAGAAATTCAATATTATTCCACAAAATCCAGTTTTGTTCAAGTAGCAAATATTGGCCAATTGAAAGGATCTTCTGATGAAACTAGATATTCTTTGAATTCTATTTGTAATGTGAAGTCAGAATATCACAAACTGATTAATCAAAGAGTGATTCAACAACTAAAAGAAAGGTAAATTCTTTAAGATCTTTTCTTTCTTCAAATGAAAGAAACAGATATAGATTTAGACTGCTTCCGAAATTACTTAACCATATATTCCTCAGTCTCTCAGCTATACACGATATATGAGAAGCAGATGAATCATGCCAAAAAAAGTACAGAAATCTATGTTGACAGGACAAAATAGAACAAAATAAGAGAAGAGATATGGAGGAATCATGTGTATATGTGAGAATAAGAGAAAAAGTAATATATACCTATATATATGGAAGGGTTCAAATTCATTTCCCAATGTTCAAACAGAAGGTTCAAATTCAACTCGAATCCATTCCACAGGGATTACAGTAAGCTAGTAGGTCTGTGTATAATCTTAATTTATTATTCTTTTCTCAAAATTCAATGGTTAGAATGATATGCCACATGGGGTTAAAATACTATAATCACAAGCAAATTAGAACAACCTGCGTCGCTCTCCAATCAAATGCACCATCCTTATTCTTGCTCCGTTCAAATCTATTGTCAAATTAACAAGTCTAAGAAAAACTCCATCTTTTTTTTTTCTTAATAAGCATTAGAATCAATGATGCAAATATTGGTCAATATTATAAATATCAACTGATAAGTATCAGTATTGGCCCCCCACACTGATATTTTTCAACACTGTAACAATATCACATGTTTTGATATCGATGATATCGGCCGATATGACTTTATCAGCTTACGATTTTTAAAAGTTTTTTTACTTTCGATATATCCGATACCATACGTATTATTTGATATATCCAGCACTGAAATTGCTATGATTACTACTGATATTTTCATCGGTGATCAGAATTGATAGTAGAAGCAAAATCATTTTAAGCTTTCACAGCTAAATAATGCCTATATATTAAGCAGGCCCAATTAGATGCAACACAGATACCAGCACTAAGGATATCCAACCCGAAAAGAAGTAAACATCCCACAAAGACCATCCAGTAAGAAAAAAACACACACTAAGATTCAGGAATCCGATTGCATTTTCCGATATTTCCATTCCACCGCAGATGCCATAATGAATATGGCTTGCACTTAAAGAATTAAATGTCTAACGCCTTCAAATGATGTTTCCCTGTAACTGAAAGATGGGCAATTCTTTTTAAAAGAGTGAATAACAACTAAAATGTCTAAACATAGCAAGAACATCAACCAGCATACGCTCAATACCACAAGAATTCATTGAAAACGTAGTTCCTGCACTTCAAGAATATATCCTCAAAAGAGAGTGTTGTGAAACTGGCTTTAAAAAAGGGTGGACCAGTGCACAAAACTTAATACATTGTGTAGTCTTAGAAAGGTCAAATATAAGTAGCTTTAACCCGACATTATAAAGAGGTTGTTACTATGGTTTTAACACATTCCTAAGTCACTGTGGAGCAACTTATCTTTATGTCAAGGCTCACCTTTCAAAATGCATATGAAATAACACGATGGAGCAACTTGTGAAATTAGCTTCCAAAAATGCTTACGAAATAAAACTTCAGCATTTAAATAAAAAATTAGAGTGCAAGTCTTGGCGAATGGAAAAGTCATTCCCTATGAACTAGGGATCATGACTCAAATCACAAAAGCAGTTTCTCTATAATAGAGAAAAAAGATTGCTTACATATGACCCCCCTTAGAGACCTTAATTATTTAAAGAATGGTCCACACTATTATTTGAGAAAAGATGTCAGTTAAATCCATTTCCTTTAATTCCCAAAATATCAGAAAAAAGACACCAGAAACAGTAAAAATAAGATATCATAAAGTGAAAATTGGAGTACTCACTCAGCATTTACTTTAGCATAACTCATCATCACTCCTTGCTTACTTTTGGCACTACTCAATTTTAAGATAATTGAAGATGAGTGTGGTCAAACAATCCTTAACTTCCAGTGCTAATAATAAGAGAACACAATTTCACTGTTTGAGTAAAAGACACCCCTCTAATTTAATGTATCATGGACGCAACTGCTATTTCGCGTTAGAAGAAAAGGTATCTACAATTCTCCACGTCATTTTGTTACTGACGACATTGCCAATTGTGAGCAATCATGTGGCTAAAAAGTACGCTGATCATTCCACTCCATGTGCGAATTGTGACATGCATGTGACGATGTGCACAAACACTATTTGAGGTTCTCTGATTCATTTTATTTTCAACAACACAGCCCCTTGGGTTATGAATGATCAAGCAGATGGAAAAACAAACTGATAGCTCAACTTTACTCCACACGCAGCTTTATTTAACAAAAGCTTTCTAACAAACACAAGAGTGTCCTGCTGCATTGCTATAGAGACTCACTTAAACATGCTCAAGAGCAAAAATGATAAAACTTCCAAATATATCAAAAATGAGAAATTACCCTTACGAACTCAACAAAAGCAATTCGAGTGGAATGATGATAGTCTCCAAGCAACCTCAAGCGTTGAACCTGAAATGCAATATTTTTCCACAGCATGTAATTTATATCTGAAATTGAAACACCAACTAGCATCAGCTTCGTAAGAAAGTACAGACCTCCCCACAAAGTGACTCAAAGAACAGTTTGACATCTGTTTGAGTAATCTGCATGCATTGCCAGTGAAATCAGCAAAAAATTTCAATAAAACTAGTAGCCAATAAATCATTGATACATGTATCAGTAGATATATATTGGTATCAGAGCTCCCAATACTAATATTTTCCGATACTACAACAATATCATAATATATTTTTATATCGGAATATATCACGATATATCAACCAATAAGGCTCTGCCAGCTTATGGGCTTTAAGAATTTTTTTCTTCTGATATATCCAATAATAATACATATTATTTAATATGTCTGATACCGATATGGATGTGATCAATACCAACACCAATATTTTCATCCATGCAACAGATACAATTAATCCTATTCAAAGGCACTTTATGGGTGGTGAATCTACGAAGATACCTTTTTATCAATGTTCGTACAATAAACAGTCCTCGCACACATCTCCCGTTCATCTTCAGACTGATGTTCATAGGCACTAATAAGTTCAAAGGCAACACAAACTTCTAACCATACCTAGTGGGACTAACATTCATTCTAAAAGAGACAATGAATCATAGAAAATTGATTTCTCACCCTTGGCAAGAAAGTGGGATTAACAGGAGCTATGGCGGTTTTTGAAGGTAGCACTTTGACAGGGTAAAATCCAAGCATAGTACCCGACAAGCTCAAAGCATTCCTTGCTCCCTCTGCTAACACAAGAACATCAATTCCATACAGCATTACAGAAAAAAACGTAACTGAGTCAACTATTTAATAAGGATCGAAAATTTACCTTCATCAGTGAACTCTATGAATGCAAAACGAAGCACCGAATTTGGATCGCCACATACACGACAATCAATAACCTTCAGCACACACAGAAGAACCAATTTAAAATCATAATCAACCATAATGGAGGATGCATTCTAATAAAGTATATAATCTGAACAGACGTATTGAAGTTACCTGCCCACAGTTTATAAATAAAGCCGCAAGCTGCTCTTCAGTAACCTAAATCCACAGTACAGAGAAAAACAACTATCTAACCATAGTCTCAGAGGCAAACTAAGCTGGTAATACGAGACCAAAACACAAATTCAGAAACAAAAGAACAATTGGGCACCTGTTGATCAATGTCAGATACATATACCGTCCTCCTGATCACCTCTTCCTGCTGCGCCATACTCGTTCGGCTGTTCATTCGCCTCTTCCCTTGGCCATAATTATTCTTTTTCTAAACAAATTCAAACATATTTACCCAAGAGAAAAGTCGCACAAAATCAGAATGCAAAACCAAATGGAAATAATTCACAATGATAACGAAGAATAAACTAGCCTCATACCCTTCTGCCGGTAAAACCGGTAGCATTGCCAGAATTAGGCTGCATTAGAAATTTGTTGACATAATCGTAGCTATTAAGCCCAGAGAAAGATCCGTAATTCACGAGCGACGGCGGCACAAATTCTTCAGCCATAGGGTTTAGTTTAGATAACATTTCTTCCAAATCCCTGATATCCTTCTTCAACCCTTCGCTATTTTCCTCATTCCTCCGGTAATCAACACCGTTGGCACGATTATTCTCAGTCTCAAAGCCGCCAGACTTCGTCAAAAGTTGATAATTGCGCAAATTATCATTACCGTTGTTGTTGTTGCTGTCGACAACAACTTCAGCACTCGTATCAGTTGCATTCAACTGAAGCGATTGAGACTTGAAGTGGTAAGCTTGATCATCTGACGATTTAAGGTTATTTTTCTCACTCTTCTCGATGTTGGCGAAGCTATTAGCGTCCGATTGCTGAATATCTCCGTTCACGTGCGAGTCCGGAACAGCCGTATCGAGGTGTCGAGCGCTCGATGAACCGTTCTCAGCAATCCCCATGATCCCAACAAGCAGACTATAAACTGAACCTCGGATTTTCATGAAAAATATAAAAATAAATAAACACCACATATTTTTGCGCCAATCAAACTGAATTTTCCTAAACCCTAAAATTTTTACTCCGTATATCTTTGCTTATCAGGAAAGAACAGTGACCATACCTGATTAAATTAAATAGTGCAGTTCATTGATCAGCGATCAAAGGAAGATAGAACGAGAGAGACGAAATGCAATCAATAACAGAAAGAAAAAAGCGAAAAAGCCGTATTTGATTCTTCCTTTTTGTTTGTTCGACAGTAATTTATTTATGGCTGGTACACTGGTTCATCTGCAAAGGTGAAGGTGAGGAGGTAGGGAGAGGAGAGAGAACGGTGGCTCTTCGGAAAGTCCGTTTTGGCTACTCAAGCAACCTCCCAGAAATGCCGATGGCTCTCACAAAGATGCCAAATATTATGTGTGAATTTACCATAATGCCCAGGGTATTTCTGTCATTTTCTCGGAAAATCTTTTATGTTTCTGCCTCAATTGAATATGAAAAAAAAAGGAGTAAGGGTCTGCACAATTGATATTAAATTTTAGTAAAATTAAAATTTGATGGAATTTCAATTTTTATTATTTTAATTGTATAAAAAATTATAATTTTTGGACAAAAAATTTAAAATTAACATATAATTAAATTTTTAATTAATACATAAAAATAAAAAATAAATAGCCAAATATAAATTATAAAATTATTAACATAATACAATATAACATAATTATATAAAATATTGTTTTTAGACGTGGATAGTATTTTATAAATATATATTTTAGATAACACCCTTTATTTAATTATTGATATTTAAAATTTTAAATAATATTTTTTAGATAGGTATCATATTATTAAATTTTATCATATATAATTGATAGTTAATTCTCAACTTTAAAATTATAATTTTTTACCCTACTCTTAAAAATTATAAATAATTATCCTATAATATTTTCTAATTCTGATTAATTGGAATATAAAATGAAAATTTCAATTATAGAAATAGAAAATATAGTTTTTTGAAAAAAATAAATAATTATTTTTATTTTTGGGTTGGTAGACTAAGGTTGAGTAATCTCTCTCAATATTAATATTAAAGGGGAAGTTGAATTGTTAAGTCAAAGAGGTGAAAACGTATTGTGATTTTTTTTTTTAATAAATTAGTGGACCAATGACAAGGCAATATCTCTCTCGATGTGCTCTAAGTAATAAATCTCTTAGTATTAAGTCAACAAGACCGAAATTTTGTATTTAATTATTATAGATTAGGGTTTGATATAAGTTTGAGTCTTATTTATTTATTTTTACTCGTTATTAGCCTTGTAAATGAAAAATTAGAGTCAAATAGTCGTAAAAAGGTGGCATTGTGGGTGAACTGATCAAAATTAGGTCCGGTTGATTTTTTTATTCTTATTTTATTTTCACATTCGGTCTTTATGTGATAAATTTTTAAAATAAAAAATCAATTTTAGTATAATATTTCGTGTCAAAGCAGATGATTTGTCTTTTTATATAATATACTTATTGTTTATCTACCATAAATGAATAAGAATTCTCTTATTATATACTTTATAATTATCACTTTTTAATTCAAAAATATCACATCTAATGTTAAAAAAACTTTTAAATTATATAACTTATTGCGTTCCGGGTCTCCGATTATTGTACGGATTAGGGAGCCTTCAAATCTTTCGTTACGGGTCAATCTGTATCGGATCTGATTTTCGTCATTGATAACCAAGAATCTACACAACACAAACCACAAACAAGATGTCAGAGGATAATAGGGAATATTCAGACGCTCAAGTCAGATATTTTTCGCAATAAACGAAAGAATGTATGTTTTAAAGTAAACGTGGTGAGAATACAAAGATGCAGCGATGAGGAGAGTGTGAGAGGAATGTATTTAGAGGCTTGAGCTCCGTGAATGCACCCGGCAGAGGGGAGGCTTACCTGTACGCCCGCGGAGGGCAGCTTAGAGGTGCGCCCATGAAGGGCGGTTTATAGGTGCGCCCGTGGAGGATGGCTTGGAGGTGCTCCCGGGAGAGGGTGTCTTATAGGTGGTTTCAAGGTGCGCTCGACAGAGGAGCAACTTATAGGTGAGCCCGGTAGAGGGACGACATATGGGTGCGCCCGTGGAGGGAGGCTTAAATGTGTGCCCGGCAGAGGGGCGGTTTATAGATGTGCGCCCGCGAAGGGCAGCTTAGAGGTGTGCCCAGCAGAGGGACGGCTTATAGTTACGCCCGCGGAGGGGGCACCGCCTGGCAGATGGGCGACTTAGAGGAGAAAGACTAAGTTGTACTGGTGAATAAATATTTTAATTACCTGAGTAGAGATTAACTCTTGGACAACAAGCTCCTGCCTCCGAGATGGAGGGATCGTGACTCCAAGACGAATGGCTAAAGGCCTCATAGCTGGCGGAGGGCTGAGCGCCTCTGGACGGCGGAGGGTTGATGGCCTCCAGACGGGAGGAGGGCTGAGGGCCTCCTAGTGGCGGAGGGCCGATGGCCTCTGTGTCTCCTAGAAGGAGAAGAGCTCCACACCTTATGGATGGAGGACTGAGGGCCTCCAGACAAGAGGAGGGCTGATAGCCTCCTAGTGGCGAAGGATCGAAGGCCTTCATGCCTCCTGGAATGAGAAGAGCTCCACGCCTCCTGGATGGAGGACTGAGGGTCTCCGGACAAGATGAAGGCTAAGAGCCTCGTAGCGGCGGAGGGCCGAGGGCCTTCGGACTAGAGGAGGACTGAGGGCCTCCTGGTAGGCGAAAGGTTGAGGGCCTCCTAGACCGGCGAAGGGCCAAGGGCCTTCGAACGAAATGAGGGCTAAGAGTCCTCTGGCAGTAGAGGTCCGACGGCCTCTAAATGAGAGGACTAAAAGCCTTAAGAACTTGAGGTGGCCGAGGGGACCCGGATGGGCAGAGAGTCGAGGGGCCTCCTAGATGAGAGGAGAGTCGAAGGTCTCTTGGCCGCCA
This sequence comes from Nepenthes alata, assembly GCA_028571085.2. Classification (NCBI taxonomy): domain Eukaryota; kingdom Viridiplantae; phylum Streptophyta; class Magnoliopsida; order Caryophyllales; family Nepenthaceae; genus Nepenthes; species Nepenthes alata. The sequence goes on along the minus strand of JAOVVI020012594.1, from coordinate 1,009 downwards.
ATTTACTTTTATTGAAAATCGGCTAGTAACGGTTATGCCATTCTCCGAGCCTTGTGGAGTCTTATAGAGCTTCTTCGAGCTTCTTCAACTTGTCCTTCATACTTGAGGATACTTGCTTTTATAGTAAGATTTATAAATGTATTGTTTCTCAAAAAATAATATGGGACTTTTAATTTAAAAGGAATATGTTGGATTGTGGGTTTGAGGATACTTATTTTTATAGTGTGATTTGTAAATATATTATTTCTCAAAAAATAATGTGAGACTTTTAATTTAAAAGAAATATGTTAGATTGTGGGCTTACTGTGGGACCTGACCGATTGACCTATGGTTATTGGACCCATCATAACTATATAAATAAAATTACATTGTTAATGTATAATGAATGAGACCAATAAATACAGAATAAGTTTTATCAATATCAAACATACATCATGAATTTACTTAAATTAAAAATTTAACTCATAGGTAATTTTTATAGGATTTGATTAAGTGTAAAAATATTATAGACAAATATAATAATAAAATTAGATATGATTAATTTTTTTTATATTGGATATATTCATAACTAAAAGTGTTCGGTTTAGCATGCCATAGCTCAAATTTATAAATATTTTTTTAAAAAAATATATATTTTTTATTTTTTAATAAATACCTTTTTTAAAAAAATTACTTTAATAAGTTATATTTTTATATATTTAATAACTTTATATATAAAATTTTTATTCAAATACATAGTTAGGTGATAATTTATCTTAAATATAATAATTTTTAAAATATTATATATTTGGGGTAACTATTATGTAAATATAAATTTTTAAATAACTACACTAAAATTAAAAAAAATATCTATGGACAAAAGTGGTTAAGATTTTAGCTCGGTTGATCAATTTTTATCTAATACAGCCTAACTTATTGATTATAAATTTTTATTTAAATTTGACATATTTCAACTTAAACCTATTTTTAATATGATTGATCACTATACATTCATAATTTACTGAATTTT
>JAOVVI020012592.1:0-12174 GCA_028571085.2 Nepenthes alata | reverse complement strand
TACTAAAATGAATGGCTATTACTGAATATACAAAAATTGATGTGAAATTTTATCATAACAGAGGTAAAGAAAACATGTGAAATTATCAAAGAATGCATGCAATAGAGCATGTGATAACTGAATACATGGTTGTTCTACTTCACGAGTGACCACATTGTTCTAGGTGTATCTGTTGGGAGACGAAAGGGTCGGTCGGACAAGAATGCACCAAGCGACACACACACACAGCAAACAAAACAGCAATAAAGAGGAATAAGACAGAGGAGAACCACAGCGAAAATTTTACAAGAAAAACCCTTCTAAAATAAGGGAAAAACCACGAAATATATAGTCCACAAACAAATCTATTATGTGAAAGATGGTTACAGAAACCACACGACTATACAAGCACCAAAGACAAAGATGAAGAACAGAGCACGAGAACACACTCTATTTTTGCTCACTGCTCTTCTTTTCTTCACTCTTTCCTCCCTTGAAAATTTCTTACACTCTCACTCTGTGATACACCCACCTCACAGTCACAATACAATATATATATATAAAGCCTGTTGAAAGTAACGGTCAAGCCAACATGGATGACACATGTACAGATAGCAACCTGGTGCACGTACAACTCTGCAACGGCGCTACAGATTGTCGTGCCCTACAGAAACGACGCCCACTCTGCAAAAAATGTGCATATTCTCCACAGATCTTGCGTGCTCAGTAAATCTTCTGAACTGGCTTCCACTTATGCTATTTGAGTTCCAATCCTCGGGCCTTCAATGATACCTCCAGGTAATGCCCAAAAACCTCGGACCTCAACCGATGACCTCGGGCGTTATTCATAGTCCTCATCATTGGTTGATATCCTCAGTCTTCACATCGTGTAGAACATGTACATCATTAGAGTCCTCGTGCCTCAACTGAGGAAAGCCCTCGAACATCACATAATGTCCTCGTCCATTTTCAGAATCTTCTGACGATTGGCTCATAAGTCCGCGGACCGAATCAGCGCAAAAGTCCACGGCTATTTTCCCACAAAGGAGTGACTCCAACAAACTTTCTCTCACGACCGTGTGGAAATAAAATTAGTCAGTCCAGTGATATCACAGCAAGCTTCAAGCTTTCCCTTGGATAAACCTTTGGTCATCATATCTGACCCATTTTCATCTGACCGGACCTTTTCTACTGACAGCCGCCCTTCATCAATAACATCTCTCACCCAATGATATCGAACGTCAATGTGCTTCGATCTCGAACAAAATGAGGAGCTCCTACACAAATATATAGCACTTTAGCTGTCATAAAGTACCACATACTTTTCTTGCCTCAAGCCCAACTCTTGTATAAACATTTTCATCCACAATAACTCTTTATTGGCCTCGGTTACTGCAATGAACTCGGCCTCCGTAGTAAAAAAAGCAACACACTTCTGCAATTTAGATTGCCAGGAGATTGCCCCTCTGGCAAACTTGACCAAGTACCCCGAGGTGGATTTTCGAGAGTCAATGTCCCCGACCATGTCTACGTCCGTATAGCTAACCAACTGAAGCTTCTCTTCTCCAAAACGCAGACACATCCTTGAAGTTCCTTGAAGATATCTCAAAATCCACTTCACAGTAGACCAGTACTCCTTCCCAGTGTTTAAGAGGAATCTGCTAACAATGCCGACAACATGTGCAATATCCGGCCTTGTGTACACAGCCACGTACATCAAACTACCAACGACTGACAAATAGGGTGTTACGAACTCAGCATCCCCGTTCCACGTTCCCCGTTTTCCTTTACAGGACCCCATTCCCATATATATTACTCTGACAAGAGATAATAGGAAAAGAAGATATTTCCCAATTTCTTTCCCTCTCTCACTCCCTTTCCCTCGTTTCCTTCTCTCTCTGGTTTCCCTCTTTCCCCTTCCCCTTTTCCCTCTTCCCTCCTCTCGCGCACGCCGTCTTCTCCTCTGCCAGAACTCCCCTTCCCATTTTCCCTTCACTTCATCGTCGATCCTCAACGAGCCGCACATGGAGCACGTATCATAGGGTATACCTCTCATGATGATTTTCTCTATATCCGAGGACGGACATTACTTCTTACTCAATCTGAAGTGGCTAGCCAGTGGTGTGCCTACTGGTTTAGACCTGTCCATGTTAAAGCACTGTAGTACCTTTTCAATGTAACTCTCCTGGGATAGTCAGAACTTCTTGTTCTTTCGATCGTGAAATATTCTGATCCCCAGAATCTGCTTCGCCGGCCCCAAGTCCTTCATGGCAAATGACTATCCCAGTTGCTTCTTCAGCTTCATGATTTGAGCACTATTTTGTCCGATGATTAACATGTCGTCCACGTAATAGAGAAGAACGACAAAGTTGTCCTCGAAAAATCTCTACATAAAGACGTAGTAGTCAGAAGTAGTCTTTTGGTATCCTTGACCGACTATGACAAATTCAAACTTCTTATACCACTGTCTTGGAACTTGTTTTAGTCCATACATGCTCTTATTTAGACGACAAACCAATCCTTCCTTCCCCTTGACCTCGAACCCCTTCGGTTACTCCATGTAAATTTCTTCCTCAAAGTCACCATGGAAGAATGTTATCCGGACATCCAGCTGCTCGACCTCTAAATCTAGAGTAGTTGTTAAACCAAGCACAGCACAGCACGAACGGAGGATATTTTCACCACCGATGCAAAGATCTCATCAAAATCCACGCCTTTGCGCTAATTAAAACCTTTCACTACTAGTCGCGCCTTGTACCTCGACTGCATAGTGTCCTCTGATGTCTTTAACCGAAAGACCCACTTATTCTTTAAGGCTCTCTTCCCCTTAGGCAGCTTAGCCAACTCGAAAGTATGGTTTTTATGTAATGAAACTATCTTATCATTCATTACTTCCAACTATTTTTCTTTATGTGCACCATTCACAGCCTCGTCAAAATCTTCATGCTCACCTGCATCAGTGAGCAGGACGTACTCACTAGATGACAGACGGACAGACGAACGAACATCTTTCTTTCGAGGATCGTTGTACGGGAACCTCCTCGGCCAGTTAAGGAGTAACATCATCCTCATCTTCAGTTGGTACCACGCCTGCTTCATTATCCTCCTCGTCCATTCCTGGAGTGTTGCCCTCACACTGCATCGGTCGGATAATATCAGTACCAATGTTTGTTCGACCAGCACCGGATAATGCCTTCATCTCCTTTCTGATGTCCTCAATGGTCTATTTTTCAACAAAAAGCACGTCCCTTGACCGGCCAAACTTTTTCCCAATTGGGTCATAGAGCCTGGACCCAAATTCATCTTCGCAGTAGTTCAGAAAGACGCATTGTTTCGTTTTTGGCTCGAACTTAGTCCTTTCATCTTTCGGGACGTGAACAAAAACATTACACCCAAATGTCCGAAGATGGTTATAGGAAGACTCCCTTCCAATTCATGTCTTCTTTAGGATTTCACCATTTAGAGGCTTACCGGGCAACCTATTGATAACATAGGTCGTCGTCGTCAGGGCTTTAGCCCAAAAGGATCCTATAAGCTTTGCCTCTGATAACAGGCACCTGACCATTTTCATCAATGTGTGGTTCATCCGCTCGGCCATGACGTTTAATTGCGGTGTCTTTGGTGGCGTTCTTTGATGTCGGATGCCATGAGACCTACAATAGGCATGAAATGCCCCAATATATTCTCTGCCAATACCACTTCGGACGACTTTCAACTTCTTTCCCATCTTAGTTCAACTAGAGTATGAAATTGCTCAAATACTCCAGGGACCTGATCCTTAGATTTTAGTGGATATACACATAACTTTCTCGAACAGTCATCATTGTACGAGACAAAATATTGTGCTCCTCCAAAGGACTTCTTCTTAAATGGTCTACAGACATCTGTGTGAACAAGCTTAAACGCCTCAGACCTTTTAAAGGATGAGTCTCCTTAGGAAGAGACTCTCCTCTACTTCCCCGCCATACAGTGAGAGCAAGTCTTCAGTCCGTCCTTGTTCATTTCTAGGATGAGATCCTTCCTAACTAGGTGACTCATTCCTCTCTCACTCATGTGGCTCAACCTCTGGTGCCACAAGTCCGAGGACTCCACACTGCTAGCAACGTTGACCTCTCCGATCTCAACAAAGGCTTGCAACACATAAAGATCAGATGTTTTTCTCCCTCGAGCAACTACCAGCAACTCTCTGGTTAATTTATAGGCCCCATTGCTAAAAACATTACAAAATCCAACATCATCAAATATTCCCGCTGAACTAATGTTCATCTGTATGTCAGGAACATGTCGTACATCCCTTAAAAATAATTGTGTTCCATTGTTGGTGACTAGAGACATGTCACCACGGCCAACAACTCTGGATGTCTCCATATTACTCATCTTCAATATTCTAAAATCACCTGGAGTATAAGATGTAAAGAGCTCCCTTCGAGAGGTGAAGTGGATGGATGCACCAGAATCCACCACCCAATCGGTCTCTTGCTCGGCCAAATTTACAACGTCATCCAATTCACAAGTCAAAAGAAGATCACTTCCTGTAACAACAAAGACCGAGGACTTTTCTTCACCTCGTCCCTTTTCACCTTTTTTCTTTTCTACGTTTTCACGCTTTCACTTATAGCAATACCTCTTAATGTAACACTTCTTTCCACAGTAATGATACTCCATATTTTGGAACCTTGATCGAGACTTACTCTGTCCCTTTTCTCCAGACTTTGGAGCGCGGCCTTTGCTCCTTTCTCATGACTATCACGAGCACCTCGGAGTGCTGAGAGGTCGAGGTCTGTTGAGACCGCTATCTCATCTTCTCATTCAGCATAGCTCTTTCGGCCATCTCTAGCGTCACGATGTCATTAGGAGCTATGCTGACAATAATGATTCTCATCACCTTCCATGATTCTGGCAGGGTTGCCAAGAGCCATAGACCTAGCACTTCGTCCTCAAACTTATTATCCATGCTACTCAGCCGGTCTACACATCCTTAAAATTCGTTCATGTGATCTGTAACGGACAAGTCGTCATTGTATCGAATCTGCATCAACCTCATCAAGTGATAAATCTTGTTGTTGCCAGTTTTGGAGGTATAGAGTGTCTCCAACTTCTCCCACAACGCCCCGGCATTTGTCTCACTTCTAATGTGGTTATACACATTATCATCTATGAATTGCCATATATAACCGCACACCTGCATGTTCTCCAGCGTCCATTCCTCTTCCGATTTCACCTTGAGCTTTTGAGTGGCGAACACCAGAAGATGCATAGATTCGACAAGCAACAGGTCGGACATCTTGCTATGCCAAGTGTCATAGTTGGTGCCGTTTAAGCAAATCATCTTGCTTCCAACCTCCATCAGCAGCGTTCAATGAAATCACCGGTCAAAGAACCTATCTCTGATACCACTTGTTGGGGGCCGAAAGGGTCGGTCGGACAGGAATGCACCAAGCGAGACGCACACACAGCAAACAAAACAACAATAAAGAGGAATAAGATAGAGGAGAAACAAAGCAAAAATTTTACCTAAAAAATCCTTTTGAAATAAGAAAAAAACTACGGGACATTTAATCCACAAATAAATCCACTGTGTGGAAGATGGTTACAGAAACCACACGACTACACAAGCCCCTGAAACAAAGATGAAGAACAGAACACGAGAACATACTCTGTTTTTACTTACTGCTCTTCTTTTCTTCATTCTTTCCTCCCTGGGAAATCTCTCACACTCTCATTTTGTGATACACCCACCTCACAATCACAATACAATATATATATATATATAGGTTGTTGAAAGCAACGGCCAAGCCGACGTGGAGAACATATGTATAGATAGCAGCCTGGCGTATGTATAACTCTGCAACGGCACTGCAAATTGTTTTGCCCTGCAAAAATGGTACCCACTCTGTAAAAATTGTGCATATTTTCCACAGATCTTGCGTGCTCAGTAAATCTTCTGAGCTGACTTCCACGTGTGCTATTTGAGTTCCAATCCTCAGGCCTTCAATGATACCTCCAGGTAATGCCCAAGAACCTCGGACCTCAACCGATAACCTCGGGCGTTATTCATAGTCCTCGTCATTGGTTGATGTCCTCGGTCTTCACATCATTTAGCACATGTATATCATTAGAGTTCTCGTGCCTCAACTGAGAAAAGCCTCCAGACATTGCATAATGTCCTTGTCCCTTTTCAAAATCCTCTGAAGATTGGCTCATAAGTCCACAGACCAAATCAGCGCAAAAGTCCGTGGCCATTATCCCACAAGGGAGTGACCCCAACAGTATCTTCATCATAATCCAATGCCTCTCAGGCTACGCTGGACTTGGACTCTCTTTGATGGTAAGAACTAGAGAGGGTAAGGTAATATACTAATAATTAATCCCATGTCCGTGACTGATCTAATCTCTTCGGCAAAATAGCATATTCAAATTTTCAAATGCATGATATATTACATCCCTGTTTTGGACAGGTTGCATTATCCTGCACTGGAAAACACTAAGAGCGCAGAACATAACATATGTGGTTAACCAAGAACTAATTGCACACTGATATTAATGTAGGGCAAGCTGACAATCAACAGATTTAAAATGGTTTACCTGATTTGAACGTCGTCCTTTTATACCGTCTTTATCCTAAATAGAGAAATGCGGTTCATTCTCTATATTGGACAATAAGCTCTCATTAGCAAGGGAAACAACGAGGCTTGAAATTCCTAGAGACATAGCTCCAATAGAAGTCCCATAAAATCATTGCATCTGCGACAAAGAAGTGTGATAAAAAGATATTGCAAACTAAGCGTAAAACAAGAAGCTCAGTGCCTCAAGGTGCCAACACCCAAGGCGCACAGACACCAAAGTAAACTGAAGCTCTAATATTGGGTAAAAGAAAATCATATGGCTTCAATCAACATGCAGCGTAATGGGTAGAAGTCAATCCAAATAGTAATTAATAGAGACTCAAGAAAACAACGGTTGATCTTATCAGGTCTTGACTTAGCAATCAAATATGAAATTTTACTAGAATACTGGTAAAAAGATTTCCAAAATTTTGCCTAAAAGTTAAAATCTAATGGACCAATCGGAGAAAAAAATAATAAATTCATCCGTTATGATTAGTCTTACTTTGATAAAGATATCGTTTTTGGTTGGTGTTATTTTAAAAACAGATAGGTTGTTTCAGATAAATTATAACTTTATATGTAAGCACACTCTTCAATTAAATAATCAACTTTTCTAGATAAAATTTTTTTAAATTATTAGGAAATAGTTCCTTATATTTTTAGTAGAGTTATTTAAATAAATCTTATATTTGGAACCTGAATAAACTCATATGTTAAATCAACTACCATAATTTACAATTAAAGAAAACTTTGAGACGATATTTCAAAACTGAGTTTAAAGTAGACTAAATATAACATTAAGACCATTATTAAGTACATAACTTAATTCAGCTGCGTCAAGCTTGGGTTACGGTTCACCCTTTTAATGATTTTCTAGGAACAACATAAATTTAGCTCAATAGTAACTACTTGTACAATTACACAGATCAACTACGCCACAAGATACTATAATCTAGATGTTTTGCTTGATGCAAACTATATTTATTTTAAACTTAAATTTTAGCTAGATCATCTTGGGCCCTTTGTATTTTGCAGTTAAATGGTTAGAACAGTAGATCTACCATTAAATCACGTCTTTAAATTTGATTAGTATTAGAAGTATTCTTAAAAACTTACATATATAGCTTACACGTCATCATACACCATAGGCTTGCCCATGCTCCACCGAAAAGACCACTGTGTTTAGGCCTAGTAGCGTTGCCCAGTCGACTCGTTTAGCATAGACTACCTAGTAGATGTAGGCTCTCCACGTCCATATATGTCCAACTCCCCGGGTAAAACAAAATACGAGACAAATATGCTTATGCTTGAATACTAGAAATTATGCTTATAAGCTTAATAAAACATAGAATATTTTGGTATAATTTTAAAAATAACATAAAGTAAGAAACAAAAACATTTTATTACTCTTGCATTGCATGTGAAAGTGTTACATTATCTATTCTAAAATTAAAACTTTTCAACAACTCTACCATTCTTAGTTTCTTCGTGCCTCTAAGGATTCATTAAGCACCGCTTTCTTTCTCTAAAAATGATATAATGATGTAATAACTAGATAAAACTCGGAAAACAAATTCTATTTTTTGAAATTTTTATTTTAAAAATGTTTATTATAGGCAAAACTTTGATTGCTACATTAATTATTGGGTGAATTGATGCAATAAGTATTGTGTTAGTTGCTAATAAATGTTGCATTAATTGCGACAGTAAATGCAATGTTAACTACTATATGAATGTTCACTTAAGTGCTACAAGTAATGTTGTCAGTTACTATAATAAATAATATATTAATTATTATAGTAAATCTTTTGTAGTGCAGTAAGGGTTAATTCCTTCTGATTAAGAGAAGAAAATATTCAAGAAAATGCAAAACTGAAGGGAGGAACTAGGGAAAACCAATCTGATTTCTTAGAAACAGTTTATTTGAATTTGCATTCATTCAATCAGTCTAATCTTTCTTAACATTCTCGTTGGCTACTTATACAAATTCAGAATACAACTACTTCATACAACTAAACAACTGAGTTAGTTAACAGTAACAACTCCTAGTACCTAATTCAGATTATTATTCTTGCTGAATAACAACCTGTTGATTTTATTTGATCTGTCCACTAGTAGTTCCAGCAATCTATCTGCAGTGGCTCTGCTTACTTGCTCTAAGCTGCAGATCTGATATGCCCTTGCACAGATAACTTGCTGATGAGCTAATGTTAACTACCCTACGTCTGTGTTGCTATTGATGTACTGCTATGATCTATTGTTGTCATGGTTTACTGCTCCTGAGTACATGATAACTACGCTCCCCCCCCCCCAAGATATGCAGACCACATCCTTGGCCTCAAGGATGGAAATTAGGGAATTGTTTTGAAATGAAAGCAGGATCCTCCCATGTAGCATCTGTGGGATCCATGTTTGTCCATTGAATCAACCAATGTTTTACTCGAAGTGAATCTCCAGTAGTGGTTCTGGTGGCAAGTATTTTTAGTGGTTCTACAACAATAGTGTATTGTTCTGTGAGCAATGGCAATTGCAGAGATTTTAGGACTGTGTGCTTTTTGAGGAGAGAGATTTTAGGACTGGACTCTTAATTTGAACCGTAAAAAAATAATTAACGATGTACAATAAGCAAATAATAATCACAAATCATAAACAAAACGCAATTTTACATTGAAAACCCTCTTTAGAATAAGAGAAACAAATCATGAGAGGGTACGCCCGAAATATCTCCACTATACAATAAGTTCGGTTATACAAACCCCAATAAATATAAGGATTCAATATCTATTAATAAATAAGTACAAATGAAAGAGAAGAACTAAAACCGGTAAAACGTTCTTCTCAACTTCAAGAACAACGTACCAATAGTTGGTGGAGACTGGAACACAATTCGAAACTTGCTTGAACCTTCCTTTTCTCTCTCTTTATCTTCTTTTTCTCATTGAGTTGGCGCTCTAGGTATTAGAAATTGTAAAGTAATAAATCTTAAAACGCGTCAAGCACTTTTATACGGAGAAGGGTGCCTAAGGGCCCATCAGGCGCACTAACCCACTGTGATCGGTGCACAAGTGCCCGCCTCAAGCACATCTCAGGCATGAACAATCTGGAAGTCCTACTTGAGCGTCCCTTAAGTGCTCCTTAGGTGCCCTTCAATCTAGAATCGGAGCACATGCGCGGGTCACGTGCCTGTCACGCGCCATATTATAATTTTTTCAGATCAGTACAATACACATATATCATTATACAAACCATCGAATGACACATCAAATAGGTATGAGATCCACATAGGAGTGTCCCATAACTGAACAAAGTTTCCCTCATGATTGTATGGGGACAATCATCATCTCAGTAACAGTTCGACAAATTTTAGGCTTTTCCTTTGTACCACCTTGGTCATCATGTATAATCTATTCTCGTCAATCCTAACCTTGTCAAGCATTAACAATTCCGAGCCAATAACATTTCACATCCAATGATATCTTACATCAATATACTTCAATCTAAAATGAAATGATAAATTTTTACAAATGTTAATTATGCTTTGATTGTCACAAAGTAGCACATATCGCTTTTACTTAAAGCCGAATTCCTATATAAATTTCTTCATTCATAACATCTCTTTACTTGCCTCTGTCACAGTAATAAATTTTGTTTCGGTGATCGAGAAACCAATACACTTGTACAACTTATATTGCCAAGAAACAGCTCCTCTCACAAACATGACTAGATTTCCCAAGGTGTAATTTCGAGAGTCGACATCACCTGCTATGTCTGTATCAGTATACCCAATCAGAAATGGCTTGCCACTTTCGAAACACAAGTACAATGTGGACGTTCGTCAAAGGTACCTCAATATTCATTTCATCACGGATCAATACTCTTTACCAAGATTTGAAAGAAAATGGCTAACTGTTCCAATAGTACGAGCAATATTCGATCTTGTATACACCATAGCATACATTAAACTGATCACTGTAATGGAACGGGTCACAGTCCTTTATGACCTTCCGTTAATTAAAATACTTAATCAAATAAAAACTAATATGCTATTATTTCAATATATTAATTTCTGTAAAAATTTTAGCAAAGTCTTCTCTAAATATGGTCAAAAACCATACATACAGCCTAAATAACAGAAGATGTACAAGATATATAAACAAATAGATCTCAATAATTTCAACCCACAACACATCCACTCAACTAATCACAGGATCCACGTCAAATATCATTCATCCATGGCTCCAACACATAATTTTTAACTACTACCTTAGGTCTAATGAGAGATGCCATCTAAAAACCTGCAAAAATCCAAAATCAACTTACGGAAGCATAATTATAATCATTCAGAATCTTGCGGAAGCATTCTATGTCATAATAATATGCAACATGCCATGACACAATTTAATACACAATATTCATCAAAACACTAAATATTACATTCACATTTCATCAATACATCCAAAATTTCTTAGTCTCCAAGATTTAGCTACCCTCTTAGCTATCATTTATCTCTATTCTTCTCATTAGGTTTCGGCTCATTAGTACCTATCCGGAAGGAGATAAAAACAGCAAGAGTGAGTTATAAGCTTAGTACGGGACTATAAAACAAAGCATGCAAATTTTCCTCTAAAACACAAATATATATAAATATATAAGTAAAAGAAACACAAATAGCGGGCGATTCGATCAGCCTGTTGTCAGATGGTCGTCGTCTGCCGGTGAACGGTCACGACAACACTCTTTACCTCCTTCAAAAGCCCGGCAACACCAGCTTCGAGCACGTCGGGCGCTTGTGCTTCGTTAGTCATTGCCTCTGTCGTGTTTCAATAATAGCACCAATGATATGTGCTTCACGGTGATGGCTGGCCAATCGACATCGACAACGAGGTGAGCGAAGAGAGAGGAAAGTTTAGGCTGAAAAGAGCTGAGGGAGAGAAGGAAGTCAGAGAGAGAGCAGAGGGAGAGAGGACACATAGGGGGCAAGAGTGGGAGAGAGAGAAACTAAAACAGAAAGAGTAAATGATAAAAGAAATTGTCTTTTCTGATTTCTTCCGGCCGTAGAGTGTCGGTTAATATACATATATTGGGCTGTTGCGCTTGGCCTAATAATAGAACAAAATAACATTGCCCGTGGCTGTAATAGAATTAACAAAATAACGTAATAAAATAACACAATAATAAAATTTTGGTATGTGGTTGGCTAGTAGTAGCCGTTTGACGTGGTAGGAGGCCGATGCATGACGTTCCCAGGGATGAATTGATGAGCCCGTAACACTCTCCCTCACCACCCCTTGTCCAAAATCATTTCACCTGCTCTGTAGCAGCTTCTCTTTCAAAATTAGGTATAAATTGTCACCCTTCTTTTCACCAAAGTTAGGAGTGCGGCAAAATGAGGAAGGAAGCAGGGAGAGGGAGGGAGAGAGCAGTGAAAATAGAGAGTGAAGGAGAAAAAGAGGTAAATCAGTAGTTTATTCCATTACCGTCGATGTCAACTGTTGCTATTGTCGCAAGAATCATCGTCGTCGAAGCTGTTACCGTCACCTGGAGCAAATTTAAGCCAAGTGATTCTCCATATTCTACCTACTTATTT
>JAOVVI020012591.1:0-12174 GCA_028571085.2 Nepenthes alata | reverse complement strand
AAGACAAACCGTTAGAACATGAGGCACAACGATGTAGAGCGTAGTCGGTTCGATTTTCTCAAATGGAGCAAAATTTAAGAGTAAGAAGAATGCTCTTCTCTCAAATAGTGTGGCTCCAAAAATGTCTGAAGAGGCTCTCGCGTGCTTAGGATTTCAAGAACATAAGGTATGAATTTATAGATGAGGCAAAAATACGTTCAAAAATTTTGCCCGTTGCTGACGCGCTTGAGCGTGCGGCGGGCGAACGAAGGGTTTCAAGAGAAACCCTCCGTTCGCTCGAGCTTTGCTCGAGCGAGTGGTGAGCAGCCACCACTTTGGATTTTTGGCTCAAGCGGGTTTTGAGTGCCAGGCGAGCCGGCACCAATCTGGATTTTTGGCTTGAACACGTATTGAGCGCCAGGCGAGCGCAGGGGCTTCGGACGAGTTTGAGCGACTTGAGGGCAGACAGAACAGACTTTAAAACGACAACCCACAACCCGACATCGATACTATAATACATATAGTCACGAAATATGTCAATTAGACAAATGTCTCTAACACCTATGATATGGGCATGCATATATATGAATTTCGTGCCAAGATTCATAATTTTGACTGGTTTTTAGACATAAACCCAAAACCTGCGCCCCGGATGAACTCCCCGAATTAATTAAAACTTTTGTATAAATTAACTTTATAATATTGTTACCTGTACCCCGAACGTGTTGATTTATCAAATAGATGCCCGAATTAATAGTTTTGTATGGTTTTATACTCCCTGAAATCCTAACTAGCGTCTCCTCAGATTTTACTCGAATTAAACGTAAATTATGCATGATTGGACTTTTGAAAATTCGTAACTCTTGTTTTATGGACACGGGCACCCCGTATATTTAGTATTTATGCCCACAGAATTATATATGATAATTTTTCGTATTCTAAAAATATTGTCGAACATGAATGAGGATATTTAATCATATGTATGCCAATTATATCATCTTATATATACTCCAAAAATTACGATACAAACAATCGTGAAGGGATTTGTCATCTTGAAGCTCCAAAGATATGTTAGGCTCAATATGGCAAGAATTTTCTAATTGTTCCAAGTCTTATGATAATTTTGCACGTATCATAGACATATTAATCTAAAATATTTCGTAAATCATGTTATGAATCGATTGTCAAGAATCATTAATCGAAAGTTTGAGATTCCATTGGCTTAATGTAAAAAGGAATCTTAAATCTTTACGCTCTAAAGAAAATTATGTATGGAATCAAGAATATATGAGGATTTAAGCTCACGAGGAATATGAAAATCTATATCGAATTATGTTTATGAAAATAAAATATGATAATGGAGGAAATTTTATGATGAAGTGATGGACTTATGAACTGTTATCCGGAACAATATTCTGATTGGCTTATGAAACGTTATCCAATAAAGTGAGAACGAAGGACTTTGCGTTTAAGAACAGAATTTCCTATTGAAATAAGAAACTAAGAACTTGGATCGAGAATTATAGATAATAAACTTTGGTATATCAAAATATTACAATGGAAATTCAAAGATTATTCGGGCTGTATACCCTAGCGATATTTTATCGCGGGTGATATTCTTAACATACTTTAGTATGTTATAGTGGAATGTTGTGCTCTGTTTTAGAACTGTTGGGCTGATTTTGGCCCCGTTTATAGGAATTGTATGTAGATATCCCGCCTCTGGGTCTAAAATAAGAAGAGTTTGGACTTTTGATTGTGTAAGTGCACACAATTCGGGCCACGACCAACCGCTCCTTTGTCAGTAAGGCCTATTGATATTAGTCTCCAAACGAAATAAGTTTTCGATATAAATTGATAACTAAAAAAAGATAAAGGAAATGAACTAGAGGAAATTGGAAGCAAATCATGAAAGCATTTCTTCCGAATCATGATTCATAGCCTCATATGCGTCTATGTCCTTCATTTATACATGTTCTTCGATATGTGTGTGTGTGCGCGCGCGCGCCTTACTGAGCTTTAACTCATCCTTACTTCTTCCTTACATATGATACCCATGAATTAGTACCCGATTAGTTAGAGTAAGAAGAAAGACTTACTTAAAGAGATTTGCTAGACTTTGGAGGCTTAAAATTTTGGATATGTCTAATGTATCAAAATATAAATAGTCACGTTTGATTAATATTGTATATTAAATTGTTGTATGTTATTATTATTATTGATTATTGTCATGCTTCGACAGATTGCTTATGGATCCAATTCTAGTTTCGTAGTTTTGACTTTAGATTTGTTTAGGCCTAGATGATATTTTTATTTAAATCTAATGTTGTAATTAATTAGTAATGTGTTAAAGTTATGGATGATTTGACATTTGTTGGTCATGTATCTGTTGTGGAGTAAATTTTAAAATCTAAATATTTATATATTTGTATAGGTTTAATTAAGCAAGTTGTATATATAATTTTTGTCCAATTATAGAGAAAATTGTGCCCAATTTTTCATAAAATTTGATATTTTAAATTGATTACATATTAGTCCGATTTGATTAAGTTTATTGATGGAGGTCATTAAAGAAAAATGACTCGTTCCGTCACACAAATTCTAGAGAGAACTATTTGAACTGCAGGGTACTACCTTGTCCCATAACAGTTCCTATCAAACCGACGGGCAAACCGAAGTGGTCAACAGGTGCTTGGAGGATTACTTGCATTGCTTTGTATCTGAAAACCCAACGACTTGGGTGCGGTTTCTACCTTTGGCCAAGTGGAGCTATAATATCACTCGACATTCTTCTATTAAAATGAGATCATTTGAGACCTTATATCACCACCTGCTCTGACTGACTATATCCAGGGCACTTCATCCATTGTTGGCATTGCCGGCATGTTGGTGCAACTCAAAAATAACCTCTAGCACATCCAGCTCCACATGAAGAATCAAGCTAACGCCCACCAGACTGATAAAGAGTTTCAAGTTGGTGATTAGATTTTTGTCAAACTCTAACCCTACCATCAGGTTACAGTGGCACAGCGGTAATCGAATAAGCTTGCAAAGCATTATTATGAGCCCTTCCAAATCATGGAACACATTGGTTCGGTCACATATCGATAACACCTTCCAGAGTATTTCCGCATTCATAATATTTATCGTGTGTCTCTGCTTAAGAAAAGCTACGACAGTGCCCCTAGTCTGCTGGTGGCCCGTCCGTAGGAAACTTTGGGCTCCCAACCCATCTTGTTCCCTTCTCATATTATTGGTTTCAAAAAAGTTGTCCAACAAGGAGTAATTGTGCCTTAGTTTCTGGTTCAATGGCAATTCCAGCCCGTTGAGGATGCCACACGAGAGCCTACTACTGACTTCATCCAAGATTATTCCTCATTCAATATTGAGGACAATGTTTTATTTGATAGGAAGGGTAATGTTACCAGTCTTATTACCGATAATATTACCACACCTGCTAATCAGTCGAGGCAGTGAAAAAGTACCGAAACTGTCCAGTCACCCCGACGATTTTGCAACTTTTTCTAAGATTTTATATTATGCATTACACTTGTATATTATTTTCGTTACAAGTGAGAGTTGTTAGCATTATAATTCCCTTCCTTTCTTTGCTGTTTCTTTATTTTATATTATTATTTTTTGTTGCTTGCTATTAGCATTTTTCTATTTCTCGTGTATATAGTGCCTGACACGGATGTAACAATGACAGAAGATATTTTTCACTTTTCCCTTTCTCTCGACTCTTCTTTGCCTTTCTCTACTTTTTCCTCCTGTTCTATCTACCTTTTTTTCCTATCTCTCTATCTTTCTATTCCCCTCTATCTGAACTCTCCTTCCTATTCGTCTCCTTATACTAATTTTGGTTGTAATGCAATCAATTGCTGGTGTAGAAGATTAGCTGTGGATATCAACCTTTTACATCAATTTTTAAATAATTTTTTTGATTGGTCAGAATTTATGAGTGTATCGCTTTGTTTGTAATAAAAAAAAATAATGCAACTGCAAAAGATAAGGTTTTTTCAAATAATGAAAGTAGAAAAAATAAAACGCGCTATCATCGTTAATATATACCATTTTTACATATGAATTCTTACGCCCTTATATTCCATTAAGGATTGAAAATAAACATAATTGACCTATTTTTTACATAATCTCTCATTATTTATGACTATTCTACTTTATTGGGCAGTAATCTATTTGCACAATTGATGTATGGTTTGCCCATGGAATAATCAGCTATGATATACTCAACTTTATCTTTAAATTATTGACTAAATACCATAGAAAATTTTAATCACACATTTGAAAAAAAAAACTTATAAAGTTTAAGGAATAATTTGATGATTGAATAATATAGATTCTTCTTGATTAATGTCATATGAAAAAATAACATTATCAAAATTTGATAATATATAATTAAAAAAATTTCTAGCTAAATTTCCTATTTCCAATCACAATATTTTATTTACTTGTATGAATCTCTTATCCTAGCATTCAATTGTTCAATAATGTCAATAAAATTAGAGGAAGTAGACAGATTCAAATAAAATTTTAGACCAGCCATAATCACGAAGAGAAATAAAATACTAGCCCAAATTTTTTATATTTTGTAAAATATATATTTAATTTAATTAAACTTATGTTCCTCATTGATTTTCAATGTCAAGGAAGAAATTACACTTAATAGGGTAATTATTAATTTACTATTAGTAAAAATAAAGGGTGACTTTTTTCATTATCCCTAAAAGCATTATCAATTATAAGTGCGCAGTGAAATTATTTTCAGATGTCTTTATTCCTTGCTTATAAAACCTAAAAAGCTCGAAACATTGATATATACGAACAAATTATATGAATGTCCATTTGCAAAATGTGGTGCTTTTCCATCAAAAACTTAATGTTAGTAATTTAGAATCCTTATAATTTTATTTTTCAATTATCACAAATAAATGTTTAAGACAACATTTATAATAAAATAAAATAAAAAGTTATTTTCACATTGAAAATAGTAAATCAGATGCACTTCAAAAGTATATTCTTTTACTTTATCTATTGTAATTTTTTTTTTATGTTTACAATAATTTTATGCCTTTTAAATTTTTTTTTTATTTGAGGGTCTATTGTAAGGATTATTTTGGAATATTATGATAACTTAGGCGTGCGTAATTGGTTGAACACAAGATGATTGTGTGAAATAATTTGAGATTTAATAGTCTTAATATAGAAAATATGCAAAGAAATATATTAATATACATAATATTTATTATTGGGGTCACTCTCTCGTGGTATCTTTATCCGTGGACTCACAAGAAAAAAAATAATGTAAACTTTTTGAGTGGTTCGAGAAGCCTGTCAAGTCGGACGATAACTCGTTGGAGGCATCATGTCCGAGAGGTAGCTGAAGATATGGACGAAGATGCTCGAAGCCTAGGCGTTGACTCTCTCTCCGTAGGCCTGTTGTAACTGTATTTTACAGGTGGACAGTTGACCCACTTTAATTGGAAGTTGAAACGGTTACAACTTCCTAGGGTGTCAGGCCTGCTATTCTGACACGTCGGACGTGCGCCTGTCATGGCAGGCCTAGGGGTGTGGTCCTGCCACCCTACTATCCTTACATTGAGAAAGGGTGGGACGGCAAGAAATCTTGGAGTGAGCTTTGAGAGAGCTGTGGGCAAATCTTATTATAAAGATAGAGAGAAAATTATTTTTAGAGAGAGATTGAGTGATATACACTTGTAATTTTTTTTTCTTTTATTTTGATTTTTTATATAGCTAAAATTCTTATAAACAATCAATTATTTATAGTATATTCTTTGGTAATTTTTTTTTTAGTTAAGAAGGGTCTTTAAAATTTCGTGTGTGTTTCTCTCATTTTTCTATCTCTATTTTTGACCGTCCGTCCGAAAGCTCTGCTCTGTTGCTGTCCGAGTGATCCGTCCACCCAATTACCTAGTCTTCCATTTTGTACCAACATTTATATCATAAAATTTGAATAAAATTAAATTTGATGTAACATAATAAATTCGGGTTCGGGCCACTACACATAAACTTGCCCTTTCGTTCAATAAAAATATAATTGAGAAGGAAGATTTCTTCATTAGAGACTTCTCACTTTTTCTTTTTATTTTCTTTTTTTAAACAATGGTGAAAAAACAAACCCCAAAGAAATAACCCTAAAAGACAACAAAAGGGGTGGCTGACACCTGCAGCTGCTGGGGTGGGGAGACAGAGTATTGGCATGGGTGGGGACAGGTGACTTTATAAAATTAATTATTCTTATTTTTTTATAATAAATATTATCATAGAATATTTTATTATTATTATTATTATTATGCAATCAACAAAATGACAACTAAATTCTCAAACCAAATATGTGATGAGCTTCTTTCTCCGTGCTATTTCAATAAAATCTTAGGAGATGAAATTCTGAAACAAATCCAAATGATTCTACACGGCAAATATTGATATCGATGCTTGGCCCACTGCATTGGAAAAAAAATCATACACCAACGTATCGTTTTATAATAACATTATAAAATAAGAAATAAAGTTATTTTTCAAACATTATAGATTTAATAAAAAACTTAGGATATGTAACCATGTTTGCTCCTAATATAGAGCAGCTTCAAAGGTCATTTTCAAGAAATGGACCCCTCAACTATAACCCTCACATGCCGACTAACATACGGCACTAGCTACCGACTACTGCAAAAGCAGGTTGGTCACGAGCAACCCTACGATCCCATCCTCTTCTTTGGACTTTCATATACGCACACCTCACTTGACTTGCTCCCTCAAATCCCCCTGTACACTCATTTTGAGCAGTGGGGCAAAGCCAAGCTTCACATTCACAGAGCTGTCTTCCTGCAATTTCAGCCACCACTTATGGCTTCCTTCCTTTCACTGAAGTTAGCTCTTCTAGCCCTCTGCAGCTTTCATGGCGTTTCAGTGAATGCCCTCAATATTGGGATTCAGTCATCAGAGACTGCTGTCCAAGTGGTAATTCCCCCTCCCATCTCGTTCATCACCTGTCATCTTTCCCATGACGTTATGAAGACGCTGATGCCTTATCCATTGGGAAAAGAAAATACCAAATTATTCTGACTGTTTTTGGGTCTCCTCATGCAGAGCAAAGAATGCAGTAGAAAATGTGAATCAGAGTTCTGTTCAGGTAATATTTTCAAGTCATATAGCATTGAATTTGACAATTTGTGGTATAAACTACTTAAGAATGTATTTATATATATTTTTTTAATTTTTTTGGTGGCATAGTGCCTCCTTTTTTAAGGTACGGCAAGTATTGTGGGATTTTATACAGTGGATGTCCAGGGGAGACACCATGTGATGGCCTTGATGCCTGCTGTATGAGGCATGATGCCTGTGTACAAGCCAAAGGCAGTAAGTTTGCTCAATTCTTTGGTCTCCCCAAAAATCAAAAGCTTTTTTCCATTTTTCTAAAAGAGTTAATACTAAGAATTGTTACCCTTATCTGATATATGAGAAAATTGGAATGAAAATTCCTTGTTCTGAAATTACCCAAGTATCCATTTGCAAACTCTGCTGAACCAAATTGAAAAAATTATCAATATTGTTACCAGCATTCGGAAAAGTGTCAATTTGAGTATCTGGGTTAAGTTATAATGAAATTAGCAGACTAAAATCAACAGCACTACACGAGCAAATAATATGGGATTGGCCCGATTTCAGTGTCATACTAACTGCAAATGAAGTTGAAATGTCAATTTTGTTGCATGCAAAACAAGGGTGAAATCGCAATAAAAGCTGTGATAGCGAAATTTTCTGGGTATAGCTTTTTTGTACTACAACGAAAGGGCAACATCTTATGGCTATCTTGAAGTCCTCCACTGCTTATTTTTTTATAAATCTGAAACTGTGTGTATATGCGTAAGAGTTTCATGTATATGGGGTGCAATTGCATAACCTAATCTGCCTAATGAATCATCTTAGCTATTCAATTGTTCAGATTTAGGCTAACAATCCACGTGCTTTGACAGGAAATATTTAAGTGCATTTAGTCTAGACGAGTCGAATAAACTGAATAATCCAAAATTTTGCATTCTGAAGCATGCTGTGTATTTTTTTCTGGTTCTGGAGTATATAATTTGCTAGGTGAGATATAATTAGTGTGGATGAAGCCCTAATTCAATTGTGATGGTGCAGATGACTATCTTAGTCAAGAGTGCAGCCAAAACCTCATAAACTGCATGGAAAAATTCAAGAAGTCGGGAGGGCATACTTTCAAGGGGAACAAATGCCAAGTTGATGAGGTTATTGATGTCATTAATCTTGTTATGGAGGCTGCTTTGATTGCAGGGTCGGTCTTTCATAAGCCATAGCTCTGCTGTAATGTGGTTAAAGAAATTTCTCTCATGCCTTTTCCTCTTAATACTCATGTTTTGTTTCCTCATGGAAATTTCTGATTCACTCTATGAATTGGCCATAATTTCCTCCACAAAGTTCTGAATATATGTGATTCTTAAGAAATTGGAAAACCCTAGAAAACTCTTTAAATCATAGCCTGATCCATTAAATTCAACTTGTAACATATTCTGGTACAATTTAGTATCAGACTTAGAAATTTTAGATCTAAACAAAGCCTTTGGCACACCTGTGACATAAAAATGTTTAATTAGAAAATAATGCCAGCCCACCACCAACATAGAATCAATGGCCACCCACATAGGTTACCACATCCGACATGGACAATTCAAGATAGTTGCATTATTCCTGCAATTTACTTAGTTCAATTCTTGTTGCAACATATCTGAAGGCACATGAATTCGCTGGAGAGATTGTCTCCGGAGTTTTCAGTCAACATCGTTGAAGTTTTCCATCATTTAAAAAAAGCTATTCTTTGTTGTATATCTAAAGGCAGTGTAAAGCCTCCCAAGATGAACTCTTGGTATGATTTTAAATGCCTTGACAAGCCAGCAAAGATTCAGTAGTGGTTAGGACCTGATCATGGAGCTCTAAATTGACGCTGATGGCTAATAATCTTCTCTCACTCGTTCATTCTTCTATTGTCATGTTCTTAAAATTCAGTATCTCTAATTAATTATTATATATGAAACTAAAAAATTTTAAAAAATCGGATGTGACCAATCCCAAAAACATGACCGAACAAAACCAAACCTGCACAGGACCTCATCGAATAACTGTCAGAATAATATAAATATATGTTCTAAAATATCGTAAGGGAGATATTTAAATATGACAACAATCCTTGTACATTATATATATATATATATATAATCCAACGGTTCTTATTATACAATCCAAAGGCCTACTCTCGGCCAATTTTTATTATCCAAAAATAACAAAACCCATAATAAATTCAATCCAAATAATAGAGAAATACAACTAATGCCATATGAGTTATAACAGATGCCCAACCTACCGGATCACCTGACGCAACATCATATCTCGTCCATCTCCTACAAAGCATCCCAGCCTATTACGAATCTGAAGAGATGGAAACATGAAAACGTGAGCCGGCGACTCAACAAATATCGTCATAAACATGCGCAAAATAGCATATGCAAATCAGAGAGAAAATTCATAAACGAATATTAATGCAGATGACAGATACAAATCCCAAATCGTCGATAGTAGAAGCCAAATTAGCAGCATGCCAAAGTAGAATATTATCATACCAACCAACTGATACGAACGCTAAACAAATCGTGCTCTGATACCCTGCCACATAATCAAAGGCTGCGGTACACCCATGTAAATAAAAGTCACGGCATACCTACATACGCAGCCGCCAACGGTAAACAGAATCCAAATTTGCTTATCATATGGCTACGTTTTAGGCCGGCAAATTTAGGTCATCTCATATCATTGGCTCCATTGGCACGACTACATTTTAAATTGCAACTCTTAGCCATTTTATATCATTGAATATCAACTCAATTACAATTTAGGCCTAGAACTCTTGGCCATTTCACATCATTGGCTATCAACTCGGCTACATTTTAAGCATACAGCTCTTGGCCATCTCATGTTATTGGCTCCAGTAACTCGACTACATTTTAAACCTATAACTGTCAGCCATTTCATATCATTGGCTATCTGTCCTATTATATTTTAGGTCTGTAGTTCTCGGCCATTTCATATCATTGGCTCCATTAACTCGATTACATTTTAGGCCTGCAGTTCTCGGCCATTTCATATCATTGACTATCAATCCGACTACATTTTAAACTTGCAACTCATGACCATCCTATTTTCAATATCGGCTATATTTTAGGTCTACAGCTCTCGACCATCCTATTTCCAATATCGGCTGTATTTTAGGCCTGTAACTCTCGATCATCATGCATCTACCCACTGGGGCCTTAGATCGTCATGGACTCACACATGCACCAACCCACCCAGTCTCAAACCCCACCTATTATTCATACAACATACTGATATAAAATATGTATGCAAAATATATCAGATGTTGAAATAAATCAAAGATAGTGCGAGAAGATACTTGCTTTGACCTTATTCCAAGCAGGTTTGTCAAAAGGATTCTTTGAGATACTCGACTGCTCGGTTCTCTCTCCTCTTCATGCGCGCCCCTTCTCTCTCTTTATCTTTTTCTCTCCTATCGTATTGTTCCTTTGTTTTTCCCTTCAGATTTCCCTTTCGCTAACGGCGATTCCTGCATGGATGATGACCTCGGCCACGGTTGTGGCAGCTTTGCAACTGCAACAACTCCGGAATGGTGACGACGGCGGTGCATGCAAGCAGTCAACATCTCTCCTTCCCTTCTCCTGTTTACCCATTTCACAATTCGGCTGATTTTTTCTCAAATTCAGCACATGCAAATACAAAATCAACGTCAACAAAGAGAAATAAAAGATTTGCTTGCTTCGATTTTATCTATTTCCTTCGGTGGCGGTGGTGGCTCCTCTATCCGGCTCGCCATTTTTTGGCACCAATTTCCTTCAGCCGGAGTCGCTGTAACTCCCTGCACCACCTTTCCCTTTCTCTCCTTCTTCCTCTCTTTCTTTTTTCATTTTCGCTTTTATCACCCGCATGATGGACAAGAGATTGTCTTCCCTCACGCTGAGGACCCAGGCCACCTCCGATGTGGCATCCATACACGACAACATGGCCTCCCAAATAAGAGAGATGGTCGTTGCCAATGCGATGCTCAACAATAGAATAGTGTGACAAATGGCGTAAGGCAGTATTTTCTAGCGTTCTTCCATATCCACAGTTCATGACAACTTCGTAGGATAGATTTGACATATCCACAGTTCATGACAACTTCCTAGGATAGATTTGACGGTTTATGATACGATCACCTGTGCTTTCGTTGCCAGCCAAGGAGGCGGAGCTCTGGCAGAGAGGACTTAGACTGAAGAAGAAGAAGAAGAAGTAACTGGAGAGAAGTAAGAAGGAGACTAGAGAGGAGGAAAGAGAGGAATTGAGGGAGAGAAGTTGTATAATCCGTTCTCCTTTTCATTCACTGTTCTCCCCAGTATTTAATACCACAGAAGGTAAATAACAGAAGCATATTCTGTTGAACAGAATAACTAACGAACCGAAACACGTAACTTTCCACGTGTAATAAACATAAAGGAAAATGCTGAACAGAATAAGTAAAATTAAAGTAAGAAACAGATTCTGGTGAACTAGTCCTCGTCCTTGTTTTCCAAGTCCGCATCCATGTTGTTGAAGTCCTCGTCCACGTGTTTCCAAGTCCTCGTCCTCGTGCTTCCGAGTCCTCGTCCCTGTGTTTCCAAGTCCTCGTCCTTGTTTTCAATCCCGGATGTAATCCCGCATTGCCAGAGGAGGCTGTGTAGTCCGGGTACTTTTCCTTGAGATTGGAGACGCCCTTGATGCCGACGTGACCCGATCAATTAAGCCGGTAACAGTTTACCAATATTATACCCTGGCAACACCAAGTTTCCCTAATTTTGGGTTCAAACAGTTACGAAGAAGATTGTGAATTTAGTGGATCTTCTCTGAATAGCTGGATTTTAAAAATGCTTCTTTAAATAACGTATATGGATCATGGATGCTGTGGTTCCGCCGACTGTTGTAAGCTCCACTTTTCTGTGAGTATGATTGTCCTTTTAGGCGAGTGTGTGATGGTCCTACAGTTCTTAGGGTAGTGTCCCTAAGCAAACTATCAAAATTCACGGTCTTCTCTTAGTAAGTAAATTCCAATACTTA
>JAOVVI020012590.1:0-12175 GCA_028571085.2 Nepenthes alata | reverse complement strand
TATTTTATTTATTTATATATATATTTTGTGTATTTGATTTTAAAAAAATGGTTATAATATTGTTTAAATCGAAACCGTCAGATGTTAAATTTAACAGTTTTTGTCAGCGTCAGAGGGGCAATGACACTGAGCACGTCGCAGCCCCCTGCACTCGTAGAGAATGATACATGCTCTACCTATTTACAACCCACTCTCTCTGCATATAGCCCATTTTAATTTTAATTTTTTTACTTTTTTTGAATCTGAATAGACCCCACATATAGAGATTGAATTATAGGTAAGATATAGATGAGTAGAACAGTTCACATTACTCTTAATATATGTATTTAAACTGAATAGCACTACTTATCCAACCAATTTATAACTATCAAATAAAATAAGTTGAATTATACATAGGGAAGAGGGGGGCTCTGGCTTGGTAACGAAGCACAACCCCTGTGCTCAGTCTCCAAACTATTAGATATAAATTTACTGATCTAATTACTCTAATAAAAAATTATAATTTTAGATTTTTTTATTTTTTAAAAAATAAAGCATATAAATTATTAAATTTATATCTAATAATTTTAAGAACATAATACAGAAACCGTATTTCACTGCCGAGGCGCAGCCCCCTGATCCCATTATGCAGAGTAGCTCCCATGCCCATGTGGAAGACGATCTGCCATCAATTAGCGACAGCTACTGTTTTTACGTAAAATCAAACTTCACTGCAATAATTATGCATGCACATGCACGTATAATTGCTGGTGTTGTTAACACAGATCATGACGTGCGACTCCATGCAGGCACATGTACATTAATTATGCATGCTTTATTGCATGCATGCAGCCATGCATTAAATAATTTTACTGTTAACATCGTGGCATGATCCCCATAGAAATCAATGTGCACATATGCAGTCTTGTCCTTTGTGGCGATGGACATTATCATCTAAGGCATCGGTAGATCGAGCATTTCGTGGCGGAGTAGGTATATGAATTATTGAATGTGGGGGCGATGGTGAACAGGAGACATGTGCCTTGTTTCAGAGGGTAACCCTAATTCATTGGGCATGCTACCTAGTCTTTGAGCTCTGTTTATATATTTATATATATCTATGTACTGGAATGTATTAATGGTATGTCAGAGAAATTTTCAAGGGTTCACAAGTGAACCCTTATGTGAAACTCACGTTAAGGGTACTGATGAGAACCCCACCTTAGAAGAAGTGAATGTTATTATGGTTATTATAGTGGGATGGTTTTCATATTATTTAATGGTTAAAATTAAAATTCAGGAAAATGAATGATAGAAGTTGAATCAAGTAATTTAAATTAATATCTAATTTTTTATGCTAATTATTAGATGAATATGAAAACTTTATTGATTTTTCGGTAAACAAAAAAATAAATAAATAAAATTATCATGTAGCGGTCCATATTTTTTAATTTTATGGTATCTACTTTTGTACCCACTTTTCTCTTAAATGATAGCTATCTCTAAAGACATTTTGATAAAAAAAAAATGTCTTTATATAAGTAGGGCTTTTGTTTTGAGCCCATAAGCCAAATATTTTAATTATATACTATCAATAAGGAGTATTAAGATTTAGAAGATCTAAACAAGTTAAAAATTTGTATAAATTTCAGTAATTAGAATTAACATCAACTGCGATAAGTTAATTTTTTAATATTTAGTTTATTTATGTATTTGGTCTTTATGTAACTGTTTTATATGAAAGATCGATTTTCATCTTATAAACTTCTCTACCAATAAGACCATAATAACTCTTAGGAGAAGTAGCTGGACCGTAATGACCTGCACAAGTAGTCAAGTAGAAGAAGCCGAATGGCACGCACCAACGAGGGGCGTGGACCGGCATAATGCCATACTAAAATGTTCACAATTATTGAGCTTTGCAAGATCTAGGAACAGGGCTACACTGATGTAAGACTAAGCAGTTATTAGCCCCGCAAATGAACGAGCGGCTAGGCAAGATGTTATCATTTTTCATCAAGGCATTATTGTGATTAGAAGTCTAAATTAGGGACATTTGGTTGTTTTAAAAACAGCATAAATACTTTATGGTTGAAAATTTGGTGTCCTTTTTTGGTATTCTCGTTGGCACTTATAGGGTCCATTTGCATTTGATTGGGATAATTTTGGGCTCGAAGGGGGGTAACTAAGGGTTAATTTTGTGATCATACTCCATAGGATTATTTGCTTATCTTTCAATCTACTTTGATATTGGCTGACGAATAGTCTCTTGTCATCTCTATGGTAAGATTTGTGGTTTCCAAAACTTGTGGTGGATAAACAAATCGGACTAAGACTTGATATTTGATGTGTCCTAGGATTCGGATTGTTACACAGAATAGGGAGCCACTTGGATCTTCTTCAATGGGTTGAACAAAGCGAGTCCAGTCTCCATTCAGGTAACTTGAATCCTATAGACTATGACTAAAAAATGAGATATCAGAAAAGTGGCGGTATTCAATGTTCGATATATTCTCATACGCTTAAATTAGTAATCTTTTTTTTAAAAAAATAGAAAGATATAGTTAATAATTCATGATGATGCACGAAAGTAATGATGATATTTGTCTTGGACGTTGCGCTCAACATGGAGTGGTTTTAATGTCACAGTGTGCTCGATGGAGAGCTGCTTGAGATCAAGAATTATAGGAATGTTCTTTGGGTAGAGAGTTACCCCTTTGTAAACTTTTTAGTCCTCTTTCTCATGGGAGTGATGGATATTTACAATATTGGCGGGAAGTTTGAATCTTCCTCATTGATGGCAACCGTTTGATGAATTGTTTATATGAATAAGGGTATATCAGTTGGCTGATATAACCGGTTATGTTAAGTTGCTATGCTGTGGGAATGGGCCGCCTTTAATTGGGCCGACCAAGTCAGCATAACCTTTTAGACCAATTGGATCGATTGGGACGACGTTTGGACCTTGGAGCTAAAGGAGATGTGTTGAGGGCTAGCTACTCTCTGAATCCTTCATCTGTCCATGGGCCTTTACGTTGGGCTGACTGATTTTTGACCATCCCCATCACTAACCCCCATGTCGAGAGGTTTAAATTTTTAACCCTTAGCATGTTGATCGATAGGATGCCGTTTGTTATTTTCCTCATTCGCCCCTTCTCTAGGCTATTTTCTGATTCGTTGTCCTGTCCGTTTTGGTATGATTCTTTGCACCTGATGATTCTCTACAGATTTTTCTAGCACAAAAAATTTTTAACATTTAATGGCCTGTTGATCATCCCACCCACTATAAATGAAGGGGCTTGCTGTGCTTTGTATTATACCCTGCTTTCATCATTCAAAGCGTGAGGGTTGGAGGTTGTCATGGAGCCTGTGTCACTTGCTGCCGTGATCAGAGGAAGCTCAACTGCGATGTTTGAAAGCGTCTCCATGGGATTTATAGAAAGTCTGATTTGGTTACTCTTTTTGGTGTGGTAAACCGCTTTAGTTACCCCTTTTTGCATCCGTCCTGGAGGCGAGCCCATCTCCTGGCTATGGTGGGTCGAGGCTTTCATTCCCCTATGCCTCCCCCCAGCTTGTCTCTAGGATGGGCTAATGTTCTAATACCTCGAGAACTACTATTCTCAGTAGTCATGTTTTGCTGCTTGTCAGGTGCACATCCACTTTTTGCTTGAGACTTTCTCCTCACTAGTCTGGGAGTTCATTGCCGTTGAGTAGACATTTTTACAATTGGATTGCCGTTCCATGTATATTAAATTATTTTTTCTTTTTTTATTGTACGTTTTCCATTGTAGGTTTTGTATTCTATAAAAAAAAATCAATGAATGGAACTACAAGAATTTTTGTCCTCATTGTTCGCCCCTTAGATTCTTTGAAAACTCATTTTGTTGTCTAACATCGGTAGACCAGGATGCTTGCAATCTCCTTGATGGTGGTTTCTTATACTCATTGAGGTCCGTCCTGGGCAAATAGACTTAATTGCGTCCGTCACAAGATTGGATCATGGACCGATCAAATAGACTTAATGCTAGACGAGATCACATATCAATCAAACCGTCTAGATGCCGGAATGGACCATGGAACAATCAAACCGGCTGGGTGTCAAACTGGATCACAGATCAATCAAACTTGTTGGGCGCCGGACTGAATTGTAGAGTAGTCAAATCGGTTGGATGCTGGACTAAATCATAGATCTATTAAACAGGCTGAGTGCCGAAATGGATCGCTGATTAGTCAAATAGGCCAGGCACTGGACTGGATTGTGGGCTTATCAGCCTGGCTTGACACTGAACTGGATTATTAGCCTATCAGTCCGATTTTGAATCTATGCCTACCACCAATTTGCTGTCTTCGAGGAGTGGGGTGCAGTGGCCTGAGAGGTCGCATCGTTTTGACATATGGCTTGTCGAGTTTTGCCAAGTATTCACCACCCGTATAATGTTAGGTTATCATTACTAACGTCGGAAAATTGACATGCCTCGATGCCTTGTGGTGCTGGCACGTGTCTAGGCCATTATGTGCACGGCTTTTTGAGATGTCGTTTTGAATTTTGAATGGTAGCCTTCATAAATGATGCTTTTTTGCCCCTTTTTCCTCCTCTCAATTCGGTTTTCTCTCTGATTTCATTGCCGTTTGATTTCTTTGTGCTTGCCACCTTCTCATTTTCATGGCCGTGTGATTTCATTTGTGGTGCCAGCAGAATACAATAGAGCCTGTGCTTCTCTGAATCAGTTTATCACCATTGAGGAGGCCCACCTGTGTAGTGGTCTTTTCTTTCCCCTTCCGTGGGAGTTGTACGAATTTTTGGTGGACCTGGGAGTTCCAATTGTGAGATTTCACACCAATGCCATGAGAATTTGTGCTATCTTTGTATATTTCTTCACCACCATGGGAGGACACTGAATGCAGTGGTCATGAAGGCGATATTTAGCTCTACTAGTGTGGAGACTAGATTTTGCTATCTTCGATGGATTTACATATAAGTGGCGGGATCCCCAACTCAGTGAAAAATTAGAAGAACTAATTCTTCTTTGGGAAGGTCCCCTCTGACTGGGCCCTCTCCAATGACTGGAGCATTGGGCCGGCATGTTTCACCTGTAAGACTTCGTGTAAGGAGGTGAATTTTGTAAGGTTGCTGATAGAGTTGGTCTGAGTAAATATTGGCTTGTTTAATAAAAAGGATCTCCTGCTGTCTACTACGGCGCTCGTGCTGGCCAAGTGGAAGTCTCTCTTGGAGGGGACAGGAGCCACCATTCCCCGCCCGCTCAACCCAAAAGGAAGGCCGGATCGCTGCACATCCAGGATTCCTTTGAGAATGCGTCTCATCGGCGGGCAGCTTCATTAAGCTCTTCTTCTTCAACCGAACCAGGCCTTCCCATGGCAGAGAGTATGTAAGGAGTTGGAAAACCATCTAGGGGTCTGGCTGCCGAGGAGTCGATCAAGTCAGTCGGTGTACCTAATCCGACCAAGCACGATGTCCATGTCGCCGCTACTATTATGCCCAAGGAGCCCACACCAGGCCCTTTTGCAGTTTTGGTTGAGGGCAGTTCCAGCGGTGAGTAACTGGCGGAGGCTCAATCGGCAAACGACACAGAGGGGGTGGCGCCAGTGGAGGCTTCTCGTCTGGGGACTCCAGCATCCGAGGGCTCTGAGGTCCTGGTGGCTCCTCCGCTGCCTTCAACATCTGAGGCGCCTTCTGCATGTCCGAGGGTGTCTATGTAGGATTGGATGCCGCAATCTGTTGTCTTATCCCGGGTCCCTTTGTGAGTGTTGCTGCTGAGGAGATGCACTACATTGAGGTACGCTTCGAGTAATCCTTTACTTTTTGTTGAGGACGATCAAGCTCATTTTCTTTTTCCTTTAATATTCGCATGATAACAAGATGGTGTAGATTTTGTTGACATGTTTGCGCCAGCGGCAATCCAGGATTCGCTTGCTGTACAGGAAAGTACAAAGTTTGTATCAAATGCGCATCGATCCTGACGCTCTCGAATAGATTCAAGGTCAACAAAATGCCACGACCATCGAGGGCCATAAGTATCAAGAATGGGCAACAAGCCTCAAACTCGAGCTATCCGAGGTCAGGGAAGCATCCCAAGCGGTCGAGCAACATCTCAAGGACATCCAAAGTGAGAATATCATCTCAAAGGTAGCATTGAGAACCACACTCAGCCCGGAGGAGGTGGGCAGCATTTTGGATGCCTGATTTTCAGACGGCGTTCACATGTGCTAGCAGATAGCTTCCTTGGTCGATCTCGACTTTTCCATTGGCTTCTTCGATCCTAGGAATGATGATGCCCTCCACTGATCTAACTTGAAGGATTTCTTTGATATGAGGGAACCTTCATTGCACCAAACGGGGAGCCCCCAACCACAGGGTAGCCATTACCCAGGGTTGAAAGCCAGATGGTGTTTGCTTTCTTTTTGTCATGTTGGTACTTGTATGTTTTGGTTTAACAATGAATAAAAGAAACTTTTCCCAATTGTCATTACTAGAGTTTTTGTATTTATGTATAATATTATATTTGATGTATCATTATTTGCTGAATAAGCATTATTGCTGTCATCATCGGGTTTTGGCAAAGTCAAGGCCATTGTTTGTGCGTTAACATTGGGATTTGTCCCTTCACGGGATGTCGCTACCTCCATGTGTTTGATCCCATTTTATTGGTCATGGTTCACTGATGTTACTTGTCCCCATTTGTGGGAGTTGCCGCATGCATGTTGAAGAGCCCCATAAGGTTTAGGTGATTGACTGCCCATGGGCCGCTCGAAATGGATCCAATGTTAAAATCCGACCGTGTATGGGCTGCTCGGTAAGGGGACCAGGGTTCTTTGATTGTTTGTAGGTCTAGAAGGTAGGCAGGGAGGAGCCCACCTAACTTAGAAACAGTTTAGGCTGTTTGGTTTTATGCAATGTCATATAAGTATTCATATGAACAAGCGGATAATAATATAAATAAAATAAGTAATAAATGAGTGATTTATTTTATTAATTTAAACGTGATACATCTTACAAACGTGCTTTGAGATGTATGCTACCCATACCCGGGATTGGCAATTGGTTATTGGTAGTAGTTCTTGAGGTGGACGGCATTTCATGTTCTTTGAACTAATTTGCAGTTATGGATGTGTAGCTTGTACACACCATTTTGGAAAATCGTTGAAGCAAGGAATGGGCCTTCCCAATTGAGGGAGAGTTTGTTCCTAGTCGTGTTCTTGCTGGTGGCCTCTATGCATCGCAAAACTAGGTCATCGATCTCGAACTGGTGAGCTTTCGCTATCATATTGAAGTATAAGGAGATCTGCTACTGATAGGTTGCCGTACGCATTTTTTCTGCCTCTCGGCCTTTTTCGAGTAGACTGAGATGCTCTCTGCGGCATTGGGAATTAATAAGTGGATCCAAACTTTCAACCCGGATGCTAGGTAGGCCAATTTCTAATGGGATGACAACTTCAGTCCCATGACTTAGATCGAAAGACATCTAGTGGGTTGGTTCATTTGGCGTTATTCAGAATGACCATAACACGGATTGCAACTTGTCCACCCAGGAGCCCTAAGCATCTTCCAGGTTAGTCTTCAGCCTATGCAATAGGGTTTGGTTGGTGACCTCCACTTACCCATTCGTTTGCGGATAGGTGACGGACGTATAGACCAATCGGATACCGAAACTTGTACAATACTTGATGAAATATTTGTAGTAAATTGGATTTTGTTTTTAGTTACAATGACCTCAGAAATCCAAAATCTACAAATAATGCTCTGTCGAATAAACTTTGTTGCATTTTGTTCGGTGATCCGAGCTAGTGGAGAGGCTTCAGCCCACATTTTGAAGTAGTCGATGCTGGCAGCAACAAATTTTCTCTATCCGAATGTAATGGGGAAGGGGTCTAGCATGTCGAGCCCCCATTGCCCGAATAGCCTTGGTGCCTGAAGGGTCCTCAACTTCGTGGGTGGTTGATGGGACACGTTATCGTGAACTTGGAAGCTCTCACACTTCTTCACGAAGTCCACAACGTCTTTCTCCATTGTTGGTTAATAGTATCCTTGGTGTATTACTTTAAAGGCTAGGTTTTTTCCTCTGATGTGTCACCCACATATTCTGAGATGGACCTCGCTCAGTGCATAGTCATTTTATTTTGGTGTAAGGCATTGCAAGTATGGGGTAGAGTGTCC
The DNA here is from genome assembly GCA_028571085.2 of Nepenthes alata. Lineage (NCBI taxonomy): Eukaryota > Viridiplantae > Streptophyta > Magnoliopsida > Caryophyllales > Nepenthaceae > Nepenthes > Nepenthes alata. The sequence goes on along the minus strand of JAOVVI020012590.1, from coordinate 4,023 downwards.
TTGATGGTACATCTTCCCATCCATGATAGTGTATCGAGCCGTCGTCTTTTTTGCATGCTTGGTCTCCTCTGGGTTCTTTGGCATGGTACCGTCGCTGATATATTTTCAGTAAGGAGACATCTAATTTTACATCATTGGAGACATGTAGTACTCATGGCTCAAATTCTTCTATACTTGTAGTGGCAAAGACTTCACACATATCTCACGAGTATTGCTTATCATCACGGCCCTCACCAACTGGTCGACCTTTCAGTTATCTAGTCTTGGGATTTGTACTATCTTGATCTTATCAAACTTCTGGGTCATGATTATTTCTCTAGAGAGGTACTTCGCAAGCAGTGATCTTGACACCTCAAAGTTTCTATGGACTTGGTTGACGATCAGCTCGAAGTTGTTGTAGATGGTTAAATACGTCATCGAGTATTCTTTTGCCAATTGAAGTCCGGCGAGAAGGGCCTCGTGTTCGGAGACATTGTTAGTGGCTGAATATATCAATTTCAAAGAGAATCTTATTTCCAACCCATTAGGAGTCCTCAAGACCATTCCGACTCTACTGTCAGACTGCGTCGATGACTTGTCTATGTGCAATGTCCACACTATGATATCCTCTGACTGGAGCATGTCTTCGCTGGCCACCTGGGCGTCTGTAATAGGAGTTGTGGTCTCGATTACGAAGTCAGCCATGGCCAGGCCTTTTATTGCTGGCCTTAGCTTGAATTATATATCAAACTTATCCAATTTGATGGCCCATTTAACTAGTCAATCAGACATATCAGGCTTCTGTAAGATTTCCTTTAAAGGTTGATCCGTCAATATGATGATCTTATGTGCTTGGAAATAGGGCTACAGCTTTCTGGTCGAATAGATGAGGGTCAGTGTGATCTTTTTGGTATGGGTGTAACCGGTTTCAACGTCCACTAGAGTTTTATTGACGTGATAGATTGGCCATTGCAAGTCTGATCGTTGCTGGATCAAGATTGAATTTAGTGCCACCTCTAAAATTGTTAGGTATAGGTACATCTCCTCTCCTTTCGACGATGTCAAGAGAGGGAGACTCACTAAATAATCCTTCAGCTCGTAGAAGGCGATCTGATAGTCAGACATCCATTAAAAGTCGTTTGTCTTTATCCCTCTCAGGGCCTTGAAAAAGGGAAAGTATTTTTTTCATAGACTTTGCTAAGAAGCGGAATAATACTGTAAGTTTTTTAGTGACCCTCTGGATGTCCTTCACAATCTGCGGTGGGCCCATATCATGGTCACCTTTATCTTATCTGGGTTGGCGTTAATCCCTCAGTGAGAGACAATGAAGCCTAATGTCACTGATATGGTAGGTGATGGTTTTACTTTTGACAAGTACGTAATCTATGTATACCTTCATATTCTAGTCGATTTGAGTTTCAAATATTTTATTTACGAGTTGCTGGTATGTAGCGCCTACATTCTTCAGATTGAATGGTATAACCTTGTAGCGATACTTCCCCTGATCGGTTAATAGGAGGTGTGTTCCTCATCCTTGGGACTCATTTTATTATGGTTGTAACCTGAGTATACACTCATGAAACTCAATAACAGGTGCTTAGACGTGGAGTCCATCAGTAGGTTGATTCTGGGTACTGAGAAGTTGTCCTTCAAGCATGCCTCGCCAGTGAAGTCGACGCACATTTGTCTCCTTGCATTACTCTTTTTCGCGAGGACCACACTAGAGTGCCAGTTTGGGTACTAGACTTCTTTGATGAAGTTAGAGTTGAGAAACTTCTTCTTTTCCTCTCAAATGGTAATGAGTTTCCGATGTAGTGGTTCTTCCGCTTCTATTTGATGACCTAACTTGTGGATCATTACTCCGATCAGGATCCCCAATATGCCGACGAGAGCCCATGCGAAGACATCTGAGTTCTGCTTGAGGAAGGTGATCAGTTGGTCATGCAGGGGTCCAGTAAGTGAGTCCCAATATGTACACGTCTCTCCAGATCACTAGGGTCCATAAGGATGTGTTCTGTCGTCTCATTGGACTTGGCTTGTTGTAAGGTCACCTCATCTCGATGATTGAAGTCCTGAATGATCGGTCCAAAACAGCTTGAGTGATTTGGGACAGGTAACATATCCGGTTTGTCACTTGGTTGCCTAGGACTTCTCTGACGTCGCTTGCTATTGAAAACTTTATTTTCAGGTGCGGGATTGATGTCACTCCCCCGAATGATGAGAGGTAGGGTCAACCCAGTATATTGTTGTAGACCCAAGGTAGGTCGACCGTCAGGAATGTGAGCATGCTAGATGTCATCTTAGGGTACGTTTCCAAGGCGACTTCCAGTTGGATAGTTCCTTGGATGGGTACTGCTCGTTATTCACTCTGTAGAGGAGTCATTCTGCCCTTTTGAATCGACTATTTTTTAGTCCCAACTTAAAATAAGTATCAATGTAAAGTAATTCACGCGAACTTTAATTTCAATAAAGGCCCTTTTCTGCTTGTAATTGACTGTACCATTTGAAACAAGTATGGATACAACTAGAAGGTTAGAATAGGGAGTATTATATGAGACATATTGTCTTTCCTAAAACTAATGATACCGTCCCTAAATTCTACTCTCAGCTTCTTATTTTTAGCAACTACTTCATGGCAGCTCAGGGGGTGGTTCTTGGACGATCTAATTTCTACCATGTTGACTACCCTAACAGCAATTCGGTTCTTCAACTATTAATGCTGTTGTCGTTCTTCGCATATCTCGCCAAGGGCTTGCCTCAAGTTTTGCAGAAAATTGGTAAGGCGGCCCTTTCAGATGGGGTCTTCAATCTCTCTCTGCATTGTCTGGTATTCTTCAATATTGTGACTTGAAGATCGATGGTATTGACATATGAGAATATTGATCCAAGAGTCCAAAGGAGTCAGATTCTAGGATCTAAACTCTCTGTGAGCTCCCAGTTCCACTCTGGGATGCTTTCTGGGGTCTTGGGTGTCGAAGCGGTCCCCATTTCTCTTGCTTCTATTCATTGGTCCCTGGTGAGAATGTGACTTCTTTGTCTTGTTGGCCTCCTCCGTCGCCATGTATGTGCGGGCTATGGCTTCGACCTCATAAAAGGTTTGAAGATCCTTATGGGCCAGATACTTGAAGAAGTCGTCTGACTCCAAAGTCGATATGAAAGTGCTCAATTTTACCTTATTGGTGAGCTAGAGAATCCACCGGGCATCATGTAGTGAACCAGGTTAAGAAATTCTTCAGACTTTAGTTTGACCCCTATTTGATACTAGCGAGGAGCCAAGGCTGTTTTTCCTCCATCCGACTGTAGGAAAACTATGATAGAAAGTTGTCGGCCAACTCTTGAAATAACCGGATCAAATTTGGTAGTAAGTAATAAAACTAAATTCGGGCATCTTTTTTTGAGGGTCAAGGAAAAGTATTGGCACATAGTCGCCTCATTCAGACCCTGTAAGCTCAAAAGAGTACGAAAGTAATCTAAATGATCCATTGAATTGACGCTTCCATCGTTAGCATTCATGATCAGCATCTTAATCATGTGAAAATTAGCTGTGTTCAGATCTCCATTATGAATGTAGATCTCTTCAAGTTCGCGGAGTGCCCTTCAGCACTCTCTCCAAACACGTGTTGCCATATTTTTTCTACTTTCTCCTTCACTAGAGGAGCGGTAGTAGTCCTCTTTGTGTTGAGGTAGGTCCTCACTCTGAGTAGTTTTACGATTGGTGCTAGGTTGGTCGGCTGCTTCCACTTACTGGCTGAATGTTACAGGAGGCCCCCTCTTGGACTGAAGGCCCCCTCCTAGTCTGGAGGGCTACGATCATCACGAAAGTAATAAGGATTTTGCTACTTTGAGATTTCATCCTACGATCTGGGACCCAGCCGACATTCCAACCGCGATTGGCCCTTGTCACTCGAGGACGCTTGGGCCCTAAAGTCTTCAGGCTGCTACGTCTTCCTGGTTGGGCGCTTCTTCCTCTGACTCCTCCTTCTTGAAGTCGAAGTGCGGGCAGTTGAGGAAGGAGCCCTCAACCTTTGCTGACCGCATTGTCCA
>JAOVVI020012588.1:0-12175 GCA_028571085.2 Nepenthes alata | reverse complement strand
TAAAGTAAAGGGATGATCAAATTGATTATGTAAATCTGTATTTTAGTGACTTGGGCAAGAGGGTTATGTTGAATGTCGTTTAAATCCCGTTTATTTTTGGTAAAATTTCTTCGCAATTTTAGGCGAGAAGATGGAATTTAACGTTAAATTTATGGCCAATTATGATGATAAATATTGTTAGGATTTGACCTGTATACACATAACTCGACACAATGAAATAAAAATTGAACCCCCCATTAGCTGTCAACCATCGAACTCGTAAAATTCAATAAACATGATAATGTATAACGTTTTTAACGTGAAAAATTCTTTTTAACTAAGGAAAAAATTTACGGATAAATTTTAAAATAATTCATTATAATAATGTTACCGGTTATAAAAAAATTTATTTCGAAATCCTTTCACTATAATCATGAGTGAAGAATGATTAATTCTAACCCCCTCAACACACCCAACAAATCACAAGAAATAAGCGTAACTAAATAAAATGCACACTAAAAATCCACTCTATAATAACGTACCCGATTTTGGTAAAAAACAGAATTCAAATCGGATGCCAAACTTCTTCATCTTCTCTCTTTTTCTTTTCTCTTTCTCTCATTGTGGAGTGGTCATTGTGTGAAATTTGATTTCTATTTTTATACTATAAATTGCGCTCAAACGCCCATCAGGTGCACCTCAGGCATGGGCGCCATTGTCTTTGGTGCTTGGGGCGTGGGCGCCCTTAGATTTGACGCTCGGGCACCAGTTTTCCGGATCTGACGTATTGGGCGCTCGTTGCGCACACAAACACTGTAATTTTTGCACAAACATTGAACAACCCTCCGATGACTATTCATTTGTTATGAAATTCACAATGGAATAACCACAATCCAACAAATATTTCAATAAACATTGTCGAGATAAGGTGATATCTCGATAATAATAGACATGTAAGTTATGAATTTTATTCGGTGAAATTAGCAGTATTACGAAATATATTCCATACATAAATTTGGTGATACAAAGTACTGGTCGATCCGTGGCAAGGAGTTTGATTGCTGTGTGGTTGGACACAGATATATAATCTTTACTGATAAAATCAGACGATTACGGTCCAACTTAAACCCATAAAACAAAAATAAAAAGGTCTTCTTTATCCCTAGAAAAACCCCACAAACGGTGACATGAATCTAACCATCATTTGATCTGCCAACAAAAATAAGGCCTCAGGAGGGACCCAGTGGATTACTATAAGAGATAATAAGCAAAGGGTGTAAAATAATAAAAGTAACGGCTTCCATGAATCTTCTCATTACCAAGAAAGGCTGATTTGATTTTTGATGAATCAACGTATCATAATCAAAAAGATTATGATAAGATAAAACCTTATTATCTACCAACAAGAATAAAAGTTTCACAATAAAACCTTAATAAAAAAATAATTTTATGATTACATCAAAATTTCACCTACCAAAAGTTCAGAGGAGGAGGCCTAGGGGCTCCTCCCTTCATGATTACACCTCACAATAGTTGATGCTTCTATAATGGCTAGCATGTGTCATCTTCCCCTTGAATCTTAGGGAAAAAGCCCCATTTATCAATGGCACCATATAGCATGCTAATTGCTTAGTGGGTCCTATGGTTTCCAACACTAATAATTTATTTTAAAAGAGGAAATGCTACTGTTTTCATATGCCTGGCTCCTTCCTGCCATAAACTCCAAAAATGATCAGATACACTCAATATTGCTTCCATAATACGTAAAAATTATTTCTAAAGTTTGAACCTGTGACCTCTAAATTGGAATAGAAGGACATTATCATTACAAATATGCTCACCCTCATACTTACAGCTAATGGTGTGTCCGGGAAATGGGGGTGCAGGTCCGGGCCGCTAGACAGAGATAATCTAACGACCTTTATTTTATATTTTAAAAAAATAATATGAAATATTTTTTTTAATTTTTAGACAATATAAAATAAGGATCGTTGGATGACAGAAAATACAGAAATCTGAGGCCAGTGATGCTAATGATAACGAAAGAATGTTCTTTTTACCTCATTGGGTCTTAATCTAATACCTTGTTTGGCTGGGGGCTAAGTTGCTTCAGAAAGTGTAACTTTCCCAGCTGTAGATGACAATGATATGCTTAATGTGAGGGAGGACACGGTAAAAGAGAAGTATAAATTATATGGCTAATTAAAAACTCATCCCTTGCTTAATTAATGGTAAAATAAAAAAGAAAATCTCACAGCATTACCTTAAAAAAAATGTGCATATTTGTTTATTTCATTCACGGTAAGGCCTGCACTGTCTTCCATAAAAACTTGCTCAGAAAACAGAGTATGAATCAAATACAGGGAAATTTACACTCAAGCCAAACAAGGCCTAAGTGCTATATATAGCTACATACTAACTACCTTTTAATATTATAATTTCCAAAGATGGTCACTTGACATGCTTTGCTTAATAATTTATATGACATAGAAAGAGGGTTAACTTACAGAAGCATTTTTTTCTTATTCTGCTAACTCCATCTTTGAGCTGATCACTGCTGCTCTTAGTCTTAGCATGGATCCTGATTTCATGGCAGCAAAAGTTTCCGAAGCAAATCCCGAGACCATGGAATTTCTTTCTCGTGCCTGGTGCAACTTTGCAGTCCAAGCTTTTCGAATAGACAGACTTCAAGATCAATCAGTTGTTTCAACTAAAGGATTCGATAATATGACACCTTCTGCAATCCCGGTGAGTTCAGCCCCCCGAAAAAAAAAGGCCAACTTATTACCTTATTAGGTGAAGTTATGGAGAAACTCCAATAACATAGATCTTTGTGACATGCAGAAGATGGAAAAAGGAATGAAGATGGAGGATGATATCGATACAAATTCCATACCCTCTTTGCAATCTGATGATCTCAAGGTCAAATTTTATTTTACTTTTTTTTTTTGAAAAAAAAGAGGCCCTTAACATTTCTGTCGTATCTCCTTCAAGAATCAGTTGTATTGTCGTTGTTTCTCTTGTTTCTTTCTCCTCCTGTATAGTCATGGATATGGATGCAACAAGCAATGCACCCGGAATTAAACTACAGTGGATGTTTCAAAAAGAAATGGGTATGACATCTCAAATGATATCCGTCATTCTATTACCTGCTAAATATATCGCATAATCTGTAATGCAAACTGTTAGTTTAAATGGGCAGTAAAACTCTCCAAACCGTACTGTTAAGACTGTAAAAATGGAACTAGTAAACAAAGTATATATACTGTGGGAAGGGGCGAGTTTTTGGTTTCTATGCAGTTTCAGAAGCTGGAGTTTGTGTTTGAAGCAGCTTCCATGGAAGACAATGCCATTAAAGAATGTGCGGTCAATCAAGAAATGGGCAAAAGAGATACAGGAAAAGAGGAAAGAGGAGAAGAGAATGCAAAGAGCTGAGGTACATGCAGCAGTATCAATTGCAGGACTTGCAGCAGCACTAGCAGCCATAGCTGCAGAGAAATCAAAGCAGCAGGAGCAGCCGAATGACAGCAGCAGGGAAACAGCTGTGGCATCCGCTGCAGCTTTGGTGGCTGCTCAGTGTGCAAAAGTTGCTGTATCAATGGGTGCAAAGAGACAGCAGCTTAGCAGCATATTGGGCTCGGCTATTAGTGGCACTAGCACACCCGACATCCTGACACTAACAGCCGCAGCTACTTCATGTATGATTCTTAGTCCATAAATCATGCAAATCATGCGATCCATTTACAATTCATCCATTATATAATCTTCATAATGCTTGGAGATCAAAGTTGAATCCAAAATCTTCAACATTCATCATGTTTGAAAGTTCAGGCTTTTTGAACAAAAACCTTTCAGTAACTGTTTACATTGACTACCAATGCAAATATTAGCCAATATAATATTTTCTGATACCTTGATAATATTACGTTATATTACTGTATCAGTGACATATTATGATATATCGGCCGATATTTAGTATATTGGCTAATACAGCCCTATCAGATTATGATTTTTAAATTTTTTTTTCGTCTGATATATCCGATATTAATATGTATAATTCGATATCTATACCGACATGCTGCTACCATTACGGCAGCTACAGATACCGATACTGATATTTTCATCCATGGTGTATTAGCATATCGACTAAAAATACATGGGTCGAAAATCATTTATCTTATATACACTGACTGCTCAAACACTGTACTTAGAGGATTGACTGCGAGAAAGAAATATGAGCCGAAGTGAGAAATTTCACTCATACGAGGTAAAAGTTAGTTTTGTTAACTTTGAGATATACTCTGTTTTTCTAGACTGAAAACTGGAATTAGGTATGAATTTGAATCCCATGAACTGGAAATGGAAATATATGAACATTGCTATTGTGGATCACCTATTCACTAGCTTTTGTTTATTTTGGTTATCTGGTCTTGCTGTTATAGCACTTAGAGGAGCTTCGACACTCAAGGCAAGATTGGGATGCAGAAATAGACTGAATGGAAGTGCATTTGTGCTGCCAGTTAAGGACAGCAATGATTATGACTTCGATTTTGAAAAATGTAGATCCATGCTTGCTAAATGTGCTGAGATCATAATCGAGACATCAGAGGGTACGTAAATGTTAGTCTGTTATGTTTATATTGTGTAGAAGAAAAATTGCACGTCACATATAGCATATTCTTCCAGCTCAACGTTTATTGCGTGCCTTTATAGTTCTTTTCAAATCAAATTGTATTGGAACCATCAAACTATGTTCTCAAACTGCAACAGATGGTTCCTACCTGACCTAGAACGTTTCATTTAATGTTTCGCTTGTCAAGTAAATCTTGATGGATCTTTGCATAATGATCAGGTTGCTCCATTGTGACATGAAAATTATGTGTTTTTAACTATAAAAATAGCCTCCCTGGAATGTTAGGTGAGGCACTACATATATCTAAAACCACCTCATTCACCACAATGGAGTATCGTATATTAGACTGCTCCATTTTTTTTAACAGTATAACTATAGCATTCACAGCATACAACATCGCTGCAGGCCCATAGCTGAATGAACTCAAATGATTGACAGATTATGACAGGATTGACATGAATTCATAAGATTGAATTTATTGCAAATGATTAGATAAGGTCAAAGAGGATTGATTTCATTTCGTTTCATGTATATTGAATTCAAAAGCTTATGTAAGGTTTTAATCTCATTATAAGATGGCCATATTTGAGGGTTCTTTTCCGAAAAAGAGAAATCAAATTTTCGGGATTCTCACTACTGCCTTAAAGTATTTGCATGGAAGACCAAAATTAAAGCACTAGTTTATATGCTTCAAATCCTGCCCTTGATTTAAAACTTGAATACAAATTCACTACAACTTGCAATTGTCACAACAGACTCATAGGAAAAACAACGTGACACCAGTGACCATTTAGATAAGGCCACAGCATCAGATAACCCTTACAATTGTTGATGACAAGTCTACGACCATTACGATATGGCCACATTGCAACACCACAATTTGAAACTATGATATGTGGGTTGATTGGCATGTCCTATTTGTGGCTTTTATATCTTTTCTTCATCGCTCTCATCCATACCTTGAATTCCCTGACATGTATATAATTGCTATCCTCTCCTTTCACATTTGTCCTAACATAATTATAATATCAAATATTCAGTACTTAAAACCCAGTATATCTTATTTTCTATTATGTTATGAGCATAGCACTAAAAATTGGATAAAAAAACTTAGATGCAGCATGTTATTACTATATTTTTTGATCTATTTACCTATACTAAAACATCTGCTGATAGGCGTGGATTAAATACTGATATTTTCTCAATATTGTGATAACAGTGCAATATGTTTCCATATCAAAACCATATATTGCTATATATCAGCCGATATAATTGTGTAAGCTTATGATTTTCAAAAGAGTTTTTATAATGATATGTCTAGTACCAATATGGTCGTGACCAATATCAACATTTCATCTATGCATCTGACTAAAGGATATGGTGAACAGGGAAGCGCATGGGGAGGCTGGTATCCCTACATCAAAATAGAGAAGCTAAGGTTTGTATCATCTATAACAATTTCCTATGGCCTATGTTATTTTTAGTTTACTAGCATGCAAACCCAATACCTGAAGTACATCTGCCTAAGGAAAAAAAAGGGGCAATCACATGGCTGTCTATCTGTCGGAACTAGAAATTTTTGGAACTTAGAATAGTACTTCGTTATGATAGCACATAAGCCTTCTAGCGGTCTATGTTAAAGTTACAGGAATGTAGAATGCAAGGCAATGCACAATGATGTGTGAAAAATTGGCACATTGAGCGGCCGGAACTCTTTTTTTTTCTCAATCTGATTAAATTGATGTACATACCGTAGAATGAAATAACGGTATCGAAGCCACAACAGCAATATTTTTCGATACTGTAACAAAATTGCAATATGTAGCTTTATCAGCGATATATCGCGATATATATGTGGCTGACATGCCTAATCTCTTTCAATATATCAGCCAATATTTTTCTCCCATGTTCCAATGGGTAAAAAAATTAAATCTGATATATCTAATACCGATACCTACACCCAATATAGCCAATATCATATGGCCGTGATCGATGCAAATTTTCTCATCCATGGTAAATACAATTCCTCTAATCTATTCAAGCAGCCTCCCAATGTGCAACACTTCCAAAAGTAATCATGAGAACTTTGTTAACTTTTGAGATCAATCATGCATGTTTAAAAAAGTCTGAAAGAAAAAAACACAGAAAATAAAGGTTCAAAATAAAGAGGATGGCTAGTTTGCAGAAGATTATAGCACATCCATTGAAAACCCAACTTCTACCAAGAATTTGATGGGAAGAGGAAATCAAAAAAGGAAATATTGCCTTCTGTATTTATAGAGTATCAATTGTCTAACTTCAATCATTCATACAGGTGATTCTGAAGATCAGAAAGCTTAGTCTTTTGAATCTCATCACAGGAAAGGAATGTAAGCCGACACATTTTCCTCTTCTAAGTCAAGGCCTATCAATCTTTCTTCTAACTTTTAAAGGCATATTCTACAAAATAAGAACAGTCAGGCTTAATTTTCAGATGTCGTTCTCGATCTGCACGCAGAAGTATACAAGCCCACCCAAGACAACAAAGGCACAGAAACTTGTTATCAAATTGTATTGATGACTACAAGAGGTACAATCAAGTTGGACATGGCTAAGGATCATCACCGTTACAAGATGTGGACTACTACCATTCATCACATGCTCCTACATTCTAAATCACTTACAACATATGAGCTTCAGTTTTGCAAGTACTGAAAAACTATCTCAATTTTTAGTGTTGTTAAGGTCCTCCCACAATTTAAGCTTACAGGTTAACCCAACAGTCAGGATTAGAAGTTTGATAGATGAATGGTAAATAACATATTAAGAGATTTAAAAAACTATTTAATATCTACCATTCATCCATCTAACTTTTAACTATCACTATAAAGTTGACGGGGAGCCTAAATTATAAGGGAATATTAACAGCTCTCCAATTTTTAGGTGCTCTATCAACGTTTGTATCATCCTACTTGCTATTGCACCATCAGTGTCAGTGTGCTACTTTTGTATAATGAAAAGGATTTATTATCTATTTTTATTACACTTGAAGAAACTGTCCTTTGATGTGTAACAATGAAGTCAACTTTTTCATTATAAAAATTATACACTTAATATGCGTGGATGCCCTTACTTAGACATAAATGATATCTAGTATCAATTTCCCTCTCACTACTGTAAGTGAACTTTATTTTAGTAAAGTAGTTAAATGTATCCTCTTCTTATGTTTTCTCTAGTAAGATGCAAGACTATGCAAACATGGGAAAAACCCCAAAAAATAAATTGAAAAAAGATGAGGCTGCACTTACTAGAAAATTGAGAGGTTAGACCGTCAAAGGTAGGGAAATAAAAAGTGAATAAAAATGAAAAGTTAAAGCTACTGCTACTCTAGGTAATCTTTATGTGTTAGTAGGGTAAAAAAGAATAAAGTGTGAGACATGTTCAATTAATAGCAATTCTACAGTCTTCCATCATCTGGTTTCCTGTCTTCCAACCAAGTTACCAACAAGGGGGATCACAGTTATGCTGCTAAATATCCTGAGCATGAACTTTTCATACAATGAGTAAATTGCCCGATGATGCTTGGATTATATGGAAGTCACTGTTGTCTTCACACAAATGGAAATGCAAAAAATAGTTAAGTACCAAATATGTCCTCTATATAATTCCATGAAGCATAAGAATACCTTCGTAAGATCAAAGAAGGTGTAGCCACCAAGAACCGAGGGCTAAAGTTTCGAATTTCCAAGTATAAGAATTGGAGATTAGTGTTTGAGTCTATCTCTATTCTCTAATACCATGAATTACAGGACATCACAAAAAAGTCTAAATATGCAATGCCAAGAAGAGTTAGAAAACTTACAGAGAGAAGAAAAGGAAAGAAAAACAAACCAAAAAAAGCTGAGAGGTTGATGCAAAGTTTCCGAAACACCACCCATCAACAGGTTTGGACTGGTGGAGATTTAGAATCCCAAGGCAAAGATCACTTATGTAATGACTAATGAGACTTGCTTTAAATTCAAACTTGTCAAATATTATGGTCAAAAGAATATTGGATAACTAAACTTTGCAGGATTAGATTGGAAAAGAAGGGTGACGGTTGCAAAAGAGGAAAAGAATTGTACCAATGAAGTAGAGGATAAATTGTGACAGGCGTGAATATAACCAAATTGGAGGAAAAACCTCTCAAACTGCACCAAGGAAAAGACATTTGACAGGGAAGTGACTGAGAGCTATAATTGTTCAATGCTACTAAAAATTCCATGATTACGATACAACTAATCTGCATTGTATTCCATGATAATGACATGATAACAATCTATGAATTCAACCACAATCAGAACACAGAAAATAACAATATCTGTTGTTTTCAAATTATACCTGATATGGAAAAAACATATTTTGATGGAACATTCACTTTAGTTTTTTTCTCACTCAACCACCTTTTCTGATCAGACACTCAACCACTTATAATTTGTTTTTTCTTCAATTTGCTACCCATATCCAATTTTCGCTACATTTGTTTAATCATATTAACCATTTTCTCAAGTGTGGTGAACCTATAGGGATATTTTAGACATTTTATTAAACAGTATAATGAAGTTAGTAAAAAAAATGCAACAGAAATAGAAGCAGAACTAGTTAATAGAAAGGAAATAAATGTTACATGTGGTTAATTGAAAGAAAAACAAAAGGGATGACTATTTGAAAAACAAGAGAGTAAAAAATTTCATTTGATAAGTGTAAAAGCCCATCAAAGAAATTGTGTTTGAGCGAGTGTCAGAAGCATCATTATTTTCAATCAATAAGTAGTTAATATCTTTATTTTCAATAACCGATCAAAAAAGACGTTCTACCAGTTAAGATGAGGAATGGGCTAAACTCAAAGAAAGTTGAATAAAGAGATTAGGCATCCTTGGGAATTTAAAGGGTAGGATTAGTAGAAAATATAACGTTGAGAAAAATAAAAAGACAAGTCCCAACTTATACTAGGAAATCAATAACATATATGTGCACGTATGCATATGATAAGTTTAAAAAGTGTGCCAAATGAATAATATTCCTACATGAAGCTTATTAGAAGTTTTCCCTGCTAGTGGTCTTGAAGTTAATCCATCAAAGACCACAATAATCTTTGGAGGTGTATCAAATGAAGATAAGGAAGATATTTTGCAGCTTTGACAGTCAGAGGGAGGTCATTTTCCTATGATGTGACTCGGTGCGCCTCACTGTCAAAAAGATGTCCTTACAATTGAATCAAGCTGCTGTTGCTAGCATCCTGTTCTTCTAGAAGATGGTGCAGGTGAAATTGAGGCTATTTGTAGAAGATCAGTGGAAGGTAAGGAAACGACAAAACATATGTCCTTCATCACTAGGGCAGGTATTTGCCAGCCAAAGAGATTACTGTTAAGGTCCTCCTACTGTGGAAGCTCTCACATTTATCTAACGATCAGAATTAGAAATTGGGTGAATGAATAATAGAGATTTATATCAATTAATTTAAATGGATATTCAATCTTCGTCATTCATTCATTCTACTTATAATCCTAGCTGCTGAATTGATGTGGAAGCCTCTCTGTTAGGAGGACCATAACATCTCTAGCCAAAGAAGAACAACTAGAATTTAGATATCTGATTTGAAAATTCAGCTGCCATTGTCAAATTGCTATGGAATTTGGCAACTTAGTGCAGACAATAAGGGTCCAATGGGTGCATATATTTACCATTTAAGAGGAGAAACATTACAGGATATTTTCTCTGGCTTTCACAAGAATTGGTGATGAAATCAGATAGAATGCTGCTATTCAGGTGAATTTTCAGTATCTGCTGCCTATGACGATGTAAAAATTGTGTCAGATTGTCTGGGAAAGCATAATATTACATGTACTTTCCTACATTTTCTGGCGCATGACGAAAAACAGGCTACATACCAGAGAAGCTATCTTAATTGGGGGTGATTCAGGATGACAAATTTCTTCATTATAGTAAACATGCTGGAACCGGGTTTTTCTCCTAGTATATTTTTAAAAGTATTAATTGAACAGGGGTATGCTTTGAAGTATTTACCAAAGAGGGGTGTAATTTGCCACATAGGAGAGACAAGAGAACTTGGGGGGCGGGGGGGAGGCGGTGCGACTATTTGTCTCTCTTCATTTGGAATTTCCGTGGCACCCCAGGTTCTCTCCAATATAAGGGGTCCCCTGAGTTCCCAACTCTAACCCTAAATTTTCCTATAAATATCCACCCCTCTCGTCTTCCTTGCATTCTACCTTCTTTCATCTAATTTCTCTTCCTCTCTTTCTTATTTTCTAGTTTTCCTAAGTTCGTCTTAAAAACAGTTGTTTTAAAAAATTCATATCATCATTATGTCAAATTGAGATATTTTTTAATTTGTTCGAACAGTAGAGTTAATAATACCTTGTATCAAGGTATTGATTACAAGAAGGGATAATCAAATTTTCTAAAAATTAGAAGATCGGCAAAATACATAGAAATAATGGAAAAAATCTTTAAAAAATTTGGATGAAGGTCAAAAACTTTCTAGAATTATTTGTAAACTTCTAGTATCCACTCATGGTATGTACATTTTACTTCATTTACTGTTGATAGTGAAAATGTCAAGTCAATGCGAATCATGCTAGTGGAATTATGGCTATCAAACTTTTTATTCAAGTCGAAATTAATCTTAATCATCCTAGTCATTTGTTCATAACCCACCCGTACAAAATAATGAGAGTATGTCATCCACAAATTATCATCATCTCTACTTTAATCTTGAAGAAATTGTGACAAAGCTAATACTAGTGAGTATCATACGTCACTTGCAGAGCTTAGTTATGTTGCAACTGCTAACTTGGATGGCAATGCAACAACATTTCCTAAAGGTTGTCCTACAAATAATGATGAAGTCTCTTCAAATGACAATGATATTCTATCTATGGCCAATGGTGATTACTCGAGTGACACTAATGCTAAGGATGATGAAGAAGGAATTGTCCAATATGTGGTGATTTCTACTTGTCATCCTATAATGTCACCTGATTTTAATCCCCCGGCCAAACATTTCTCACACATTGACATAGACACTATGAATGTACACAATTACTTAAATGATTTCCATGGTGCTATCATATTTGACCTCAAGAATAAGTGATTTTGGAAGGGTATGATATTTGATTCTAATATTGGCGATTTATACCTTGAAGCAATATATTCTTTTAATAAATTGTCACTACAAGTTCAATGAATCAAAAGTAATTTTTTGAAAAATAAAATGTGTAAAAACATGGAGACGGTTGTCGATGAAAAGTTAGAGTTGTAGATACAAAAATCATTATATTAGAGGTTATAAAATATTCTAGCCCTCACAAATGTTTATTCCCACAAATCTCCATGGATAAACCACAACTACACTCAAACTTAATAGCTAGTCACAACTTAAAACGTGAGTATTGACCCAAACTATTCTATACCTCATGTTATTGAAGACACTAAAGGATTGCATAATTTTCATGCATCACATAGAAAAGCTTAGAAGGGAAAACAAAAGGCAATTAATAAGGTCTAAAATAATGAGAAGTCAAC
>JAOVVI020012587.1:0-12175 GCA_028571085.2 Nepenthes alata | reverse complement strand
AAAAAATCTGGCGCCTTCCTTATGGGAAGGGCGCTGATTTTATCAATGTCCATTTTGGGTGCCGGTTGGGACCGTGGAAGATGCTGGAAGAGCCATTGCTGGCCGTTTGATGGATCGTGGGCTCAAGTAGGCCAGGCATTTAAAAAGCCTTTTTGGGTCTGCTGCTACAATACATCCGGTCAACGCTCGAGTTGACCGTCCGCACGCGAGTTGGCTGTCTGCTGAGGTCTAAACGGTCAACACTGGCGTTCACCGTTTTGGGCATTCCAGGATTTGGGTCTGCGTCTCCTGTTGAGCCGTTTTTTAATTGACCGTCTAGCAGGACGTTTTGGGCCTTTGTTGACCTTGGGCCAGCCCATTTTCGATATATCCATCAAAATATTTTTACATTTACTCGATTTTTAATAAGATATCTTTGATTTCACTTTCAAAACTTCATTCTCCTTTGTTTTTTTCCTTTTTGTATCTATATTTTCTCATCTATTTTTCTTTTTTTTCTCATAAATCCGCTGAAAATGTCTTAAATTTGGCTAAGGGGGCCTATTTATCGACAATTGGTGCATGTTTGCTAGTAAGATATGCATTAGGCGTGAAGACACAATCCATACTGCTCATGTGTATTCATTAGGTAATAATATTATATCCCAAACATACATATACATTAATTAGATACGTATTTGGTATAACTAATTTATCTAAAATACGCATTACCGTTGTTGACCTTAGTAAAGTTGAAGCAATGACTAACTGGCCTACTCAAACAACTACTAAGACCCCCAAAGAATTTTCAGGGCTCACAAGTTATTATAAAAAGTTGATAAGTTATAACATCCTCTTAGATTTCAATGCATGATCATTAATTAATTTATTAGAGATTATATACTATTAAAATAATTAATTAGAGCAAATATTTTATAACTAGGTTGAATCTAAATATTATAGTGGATATTGGCTACTGAGGATGTAAAAGTAGAATATTTGGGCAGACTGATGGAATTTATTTGGTGATAAATTAAACTATATATTTGGAAAAACATAAAGGAAAAATGAACAATTGGTAAATTAAAGCTCTACACTCGGTAATAGACTATAATGGCACGGTAGAGTGAGGTAATTGGGTTCAGGTTTCACTTTTTCAATATGAACAAAGTGGAGTTAAAATTATTGAAGGGAATGATTTTCACCATAGCCGGTAGGCCCTGTAATTCCTAGGAACAACTAGGTTTCCACATTTATAGAGCTTAAAATATTTAAGGAGAGGGAAAGAAAGATGGGAGGCACGCCGCAGTGAAGAAGACAAGAAGAAGAAGAGAAGAATAGGAGGAGAAGGAAGAACATCAGGGCATGTAATCCACGATTATTTTACACATAACTGTGTACTTTCTTATATGTAAATTCACACCTTTTTTAAAAGTGCATCTATAAGTTTTCTTATACCAAATTCCATGCTGTTCTTGGATGTAAACGAGTGTAATCCTGATAAATTGTAAACTACTTGCTCCAGTTTATGTGCCTTCTCATTCGAACGACCCGCCTCTGTTCTATGCTTGAAAATGGAACTGTGTACAGCAGGGAAATTGACGAGCCGGTGAACTTTGAGTAAAGGGATGAAATGAGGTGTATATGAATAATAACAAATTCAGTAGTTATTATATTTGTTAGAATAATTATAGCCAAATTGATTTGATTTTGGGTGAGGAGAAATCGGAAGAAAAATAAAGGAGGTGTTGAACTGAGAAGAAACCAAAGCTCATGGATGCTTTAGGATAGTATTGCTGTATAATTCTTGGCTTCAATCACGTTAGAAATTAGTTGTTTCATATGCTGGGTGAGTAAAGTTGGAGACTTTAATGAAATAAACAACTTAGGGATGAAGAATACAAGAATACGGAGAATAGGTTTTCAAGGAGATGAGAGAAATACGAAGAACAGGTTTTCAGGGAGATAAAAACGAAATCAGTTTTTTGTAACTACTTTAGCACCAAAAGTTCATAAGTTAAATTAGTATATTTTTTGTTTGTAATTCTACCATTTTGATTGTTTGAAGATTGAACTTTAAATTTTCATTGTCGACATGGGAATTTGATCACCCAAGGACACGGCATTTGTTTACCATTTGGGCAACATTGAACAATGCAATTGTGAAGAAGGTTATGCTCCTTGGCTGCAGATTTTGTATCTTCTTTAGGACCGATAGTTCGTATGCTAAATTAATATAAATATATCTGTAAAATTGCGATTTTATTGTCAAAACTCCAATTTAATGACCTGATGATCTGGCATTGGGTTGGCAATTGCATGACGGTGAATATCAGAATGGAGAGGAAGAAGCCTGCTTGTGCGCCTCTAGTTGTCTGTGAGGAAGATGAACTGTTCACGTGGGATTAAGAGCCCTACTCTCAGTGTAGAAAATTCAAATTTCAGTTTGTGGAATTTAGTATATCATATGTTATTTATACGCTATTTGATTTTAGATTTAGGGCATGTGTTATGACGTGTTTAATTTAAGGTGTTATGAATCAATCCTATGAGAATTTTAGAGATAGGTTTTAGGTATGAGTCGAGTCACTTGATTAGGGTTAAAGTGGTGTATATAAGTTTGTGAAAAGTAGTAGTTAATTTACCAAGGATGAAATGTTAAGAAAAGGAGGATGATTGGGTTCAGTAGTGTAAGTTTAATTGATGTTGTCAATAGTCAGATTCTATGAAATCCACATTGCCCATTGTTGATATTCGGATTTAGAGAATCAATGTTGTTCTGGTTGATATTCGGATTCAGAGAATCCATTTATTGTTAATTGTTAGGATCATATTGGGTCATGATTATGACTGAGCTACATAGTCTTGAGTAGTATTTATCGTTGAGTATTGTTATTACTGATATTGCCTTTATGTCTAATTATATTGACTAATTGAGACTATTACTCTTATTATTATCTTTGTTGTTAGATATTATTACTTGCTGAACGTTGGACTCACCCCTTTCATTTTCTTAACTCTAGATTAACGCAGGGCGGATATTTGGAGCCTAGATATCTTATGTTGCTTGTAGGTAGAGCAATCTAATTTAGCTGAGTTGTTTGTAGGTAGAGGATTCTGGAGCCTAGATATTTTATGTTGTAGTGGAGATAGTCCTGTTATAAACATTGATATTTTTTGAGAGATTCTTTTAGGGGCTGCACCCCCTATTTTATGATGATGTATGATGAGCTCTAGTTTTACCTCGATGTTTTCGAGGAGAATTTTTTATGTTTATGGATGTTTTATGTTATTGTGATGTAACTTTTGGAAACAGCATGACGGTTTGTTTTATGGTTGTAGACCGAGTTTAGGTCTCTAAAATTATGTTATTAGAAAGATAAGGTTTTGTGAGAACACTTGAGGATTTAGGGATCGATGGTATTTGGAGGATATTAGGTCATTCATTAAATATTTTGGGACTTAGGATATCTTTGGTTGTTCTAGGTTGAGACTTTGTGATATGTTTGAGACTTAGTTTTAAGTTAATGATTCTAAGTCTAGTTGAGTTGCTGTGTGGTGTGGGACTTAGAGTTTGATTTGGAGATTCTAAGTTCTTCTATTAGGGTAGGTTGGTTTTAAATTAATGATTCTAAGACTAGTTGAGTTGCTATGTGTTGTGGGACTTAAAGTTTGATTTAGAGATTCTAAGTTCTTATATTAGGGTAGGTTTATTTTGATAGGTGTAAGGTAACCAAAGTGATGTAGTGTGAGTAGAACATGCTTTGTTACTAGTTGATCCTTTTATTTGATAGATTTTGGGTTGACCCAAGTGATTGGATTAGGTTGGGTGGCTATTGTCATACTAATATTAGTTGTTTTAGTTAGGTAGTTAGTTTCTTATCTTTAGCAATACAGAGTTTGAGTTTTAGACGATCGAGAGTCGCCCTGACCCCATGATGCACGCCATCTTCTGCATAGTGGACACCAAGACTATTCCGATTGTGTCTACAATGGCATAGAGTGAGCAGCTACTTGAAGGCATTGGTGTTGTAGGGAAGTTGCGGATGTGTTCCTTGAGGAGTTGCTAGGATTTTCTTCTGAGCAGAAGATAGAGTTTGCTATTGACCTATTGTCGGGAAGATTGCAAAGTTTGATGTTCTTGACCTTCTACCATTCGAGTTCAGAGAAGCTAGGAGCAAGAGTGTGGTGGCGATGGTGTCTGGATGGCATGCTCGACACTAGTTGCGGAGCGGTTGTAGAGGACTCTTAGCCTTCGTTGCTACAATGGTGTTGGAGGAGTTGACAAATTAGACACTAGTTGCAGAGCAGTTGTTTGACACTATCATGGTCATAGTGGACAAGTTCACCAAATAAGCCCATTTTCTAACACAAAAAATATCATTAATGTTATAGTAGTAGCACAACTCTTCTTTCAAGCAACTAGGCAACAAACTTTACCTATCCACAGCTTGTCACCTACAAACTGATAGCCAAATTTGAGAGAGTTTACCAATTCCTTGAGTGCATGTTTGGTTGATTCCCAATGGAATCGTTATTCCAATGTTTGATTATTTTTTGACACAGAATAAATATTTTCGGAGGAATATTTATTCCTCCAATTTGGGAAATAAAAAATACCATATGTTCTTAGGTATTTTTTATTCTCACCTTATTCCTTATATGTAAGTAATAGTTATTCTCACATTATTATTATTATTATTATTATTATCAATTCTATTATTATTACTATTTCTATTATCATTATTATTATTATTTCTACAAATTTTTATCATATTCCTTATACTATTATTACATACTAAATATTAGAATATTAATTCTCATTTTATTATATCTAGTAACCAAATATGGAAATAGAAAATTTCAACTCTATTCCCATCTTATTCTATTATCTAAGAATAATTATTTTATTCTTTCCTAATTCCATTCCAGTAACCAAATTTATCGTGAGTGTTTCTTTCGCTGCATCACCAACCAAAAACCGAAGAATTGGTACCAAAGCATACCTCTAGCAGAATGATGATATAACTCTATCTTCCATTATGCAATCCAAATGTCCCCTTTCGCTCTACGTGTATCGTCCTCCTCATTTATCCATGAGGCATTCCCAAGGCATAGTTGTGGCCTCGGTATACCCTTTTCTCCAAGGTAGATTGACCTTCAACTATTTTATTAGGGAACAGTTGCTCAATTCATAGATTAGACTGAAAACATTTGCAAAAAAGCACCAATCAGATATTACTTTTGAAATTGGAGACTCGGTCTATCTTAAACTTCAACCATGTAGTCAATCATCAGTAGCCCTCCGGAAGTCATTGAACTGTCGTCCAAATACTATGGTCCATTTCCAATAGAAGCAAAAGTGAGCAAGGTGGCTTAGAGATTCACATTACATCTTAAATGCAGACTTCACCTAGTGTTTAACGTTTGCTTACTAAAGAAATATATTGGCAATTAGCATGAAGCACATCACCAATTACCACTTCTTACTGACCAGGATTCTTTCATAGCTCTACAGAAAATATTATCAACAGTGACTCTTGTCAGAAGCTCTCTTCCAGTCAAACAGTGGCTTATTCAATGGACCAATTTGGATGTAGCTGATGCAACTTGGAAGGACTCTTCATTCATCTCAAAGCAGTTCCTGACATTCCATCCTTGAGGAAAATGATGTTGTCCATAGGAGGGCAATGGTTATGTAATTCCACATCAAATACAAACAAGGAAGGGAAACCCGTCTACAAATGAGCAGCCAAGACACAACCATCTCAGCAACAAGGCTGCTGCAACAAATACAACGAACCAGTAACTAATAACTCAAACAAGGAGCCAAATGTTAAGTTGATTTGGTAGTAGTTACAATAGTATGGATAAGAGTGATCACAAGGTAGCTGACTAATCTTGTATGAGAATAGACTGAAATGTAGGGTCATGGTTGGAACACTGTACTTCTGAACTATCTGTTTTCTAAGGAATCGAATTAGTGCTTTCTTAAACTCTCTTCTGTTTTACTATTCTTTGTCTGAATTCTCATTCCCTCTTCTTTTCTTCTCAATCTCCCTTCTGTTTTCATTTTTTTATCTTTTTTTTTTCACCTTAGTTGTAAGTGAGAATCTCCTTTTTCATTACAATTTGCTTGATATGCCAATTGGATTTTGGGGGCTCATGGATTTACCTACCTGGTAGTTGCCCTCACAAATGTGTTTTTGGTGATACCTTGTCAGGGATTCTCTCATTTTAATTGGTAGTGAAAGCCTAATAATTGCTGTAGTTTTCCTTTCTCTAGGCCCTCTGAGGGCTTCAAGAGTAGTGTAGAGAATCTCAGTGAGCTCCTTATGGCTGATAGGATTGAGAATTCATTCTATCTTTGATTACATTTTATGTGGGATGCAATGAGAAACACATTTAGTTAATTTTGAGTTTTTCCATTTTTATTTTAGGATAAAAAGGTAACGTTATTAATTAATCCTCTAATATCATAAGTTTGCTAAGTGAGCAAGTTAGAAAACACCATATATCACCTTTGTGTCTTCTGCTTCTCCTTTTTGGATTGACTGGGATATAATTTATTGGTGTGTTTGAGTAAACTCAAGATTGCAGGGTTTTCCCTACATGAATATCATGTCGTGTAGTTTATCTTGAGCCATTGTGCCACTTCCACACTGTGCTCCAGTTGCGCAAAACTTCACTCATGTGGTGCTTCAGTGACAAATTTCAATAGCATGCATGTAATTCGTATTTGAATGTGTTTTGTTTTTAAGAAGATGATCATCTGGAAGGCTAGTTGTATAGCATTATTTCTAAGCTTTTAGAATCTTGGCATTGAGCTTGTTTAAGATCTCATCAACCTCTACTTGGTGATTTTGATGTTTGCTTCTTTTTTACTTTGAGCTGTGCTTGTTTGGAAGCCTATTTATCTATATTGATATGCTTTTTTTTTGTGTTTGTTTGTTTTTTGTTTGTTTGCTGTACTTTGTTTATTTTTGATGATCGTTTATGTTGGTACTTGAAGCTGGGTATAAAGCTTGGTAGGAGTTTGTTAAACGCTTGTTGCAAGCTTGCTTATTAACGTGATTTATCCTCATTTATTTTCCAGCTTGACCTCAAGTCTTCCAAGCACAAACCAAGCCGAGTTTAAAACCAAGCTATAAAATCTTGGTTGAGTTTGAGTTAGTCTCAAGTTTGACAATAAGAGAGCCAATTTTACCAAAATGTTGTGTTCTTGGCTTGTTTATAATCCTAGTATTTCATACTTGATTTTACTTTAATCATGCTTGTTAGTCTAGTACATTATATTTTTTGAAGGTTCATGATTGCGTTGTTGTTCACAGGGCCAAATCTGGGGAAGATATGAATTGGGTTCAACGCAAAATCTACCTTTATAATGTCACTTTTGGACTCTACATGCTTGATTGGTGGGAGCGTTACCTGTTCAGTATCCTCATCTCAACATCAAAAGGCTAAAATTTCATCAATATCATCTTCTTCATGCATGTTTCTTCCAATTGAAAAGTTCTTTGCTATTATTTTCTTGAAATTTAGGTTCCTCTATGCCCACAGTAGACAAGTTCTCTGTGATATCATTTCCCAATGGTTGTGTTTTAGAGAACATAGACCTTATTTAGTGTTATTGCTAGTTATTAGACCGTTAGACATTGGGTAGTCTTTATTGTCATTGAAGATGCAAGATCTAATACAGTAGGTTGGAGTAATGAAACTTAACAATGGTATGTTGACCATTTTTATTGGAGAAAGCATGAGTGTTATCCAAAATCTTGATTTTGGCTGAGTTTCTATGATTGCTGGCTAATGAGGTAAAGGCGTAAAGCCTTAACGCTATATTTGATTGTTGGAATCAAATTGTATTGGAATAGAATAATTATTTTCAGAAAATAGAATAAGGTGGGTATAAAATTTAGAATTAATATTCCATTGTTTGGTTAGTCACTTAGAATAGGTACAAATGAATTAAGAATTAATTTTTTAGTATTTGGTATATAATAATAGTAGAATAAATAACTAAAAAATTATTATAAAATGATTATTTTACCATACTTAAAGAAAGAATATTCCAATATATATATTAGAAGGTTTGGATAAACCTGATCAAAATCGAGTTACCTGATTTACACGGTTTTATTAGTCCAAAAGTATATAAGATTTGGTTGAAGTATATAAATTTTATATATGGATGTGGTCAAGAAAGCTCGATTATTTTCTAGGCAAAGCATGGTTATGGGTGAAAGTAACCGATTCGGGTTGACCTGAATCAGATTATGAATTTTTTTATAAATATATTTTTTATTTCAAATAAATATTAAGTTTAACAAATCATCTCAATAGATTATATCTTCGTCTAATTAATAATTTTTATGTAATGATTTTCATTTAAATATATTTGGGTATATCTTCGTGTAATTAATAATTTTTATATAAAATTTTTTATCTAAAATATATAATTAGGTAATATTTTAATCTACACATTATAATTTTTTAAAATATTTATATTTTTAGTTATTTTCATATATCTATGAATATTTAAAGAAAAATATTTAAAAATAAAAAACTATGTTTTGGCCTAAATTGACTTGATTTAGATTATAAGTAGTCCGGCTCGGTCTAATTTAGTGGTTACAAATTTTTATCCGAACCAACCCATGTCTGACCTGAATTTGATTTTAATCAAGTCTGGTTTGGGGTAAAGTGATTAGGAAAAACAGCTAAAATAATTATTCCCTAATAACTAGGAATAAAAAACACCAAGAGGGAGTTGCTATTTTTTATTTCATGTTTTGAAGGAATAACAATTCAATTTGGAATTATTAGTCTTACTATTGCGTCCCTGGGGCTGGGTTCTCTGGCGAATTAGGGAGCCTTCGGATTTTGCGCCTGGGTCGGATCTCAAACGGGTCCGATCTCCGCGCTCTTCAGCCTGGGCTTTGCACAACACAAATTACAAACAAGAGGTTAGAGGTCGGCGGGATGTTCTCCCTCCGAAAATACCTCGACACTCAAGTTAGGTATCTCCCGCAATAAACGGAAAGATGCTGGAGTGAATGTAAGGATGCGGTGGGGAGTGAGAGGATGCGAGAATGCAAGACTCGTTGAGCGATTATGGGAGGTGAGGCTCCGTAATTTGCACTGCAGGGAGTGGCTCACTAAGATTGCTTGAGAGAGGCTTTGGGATTGATCTTAGGGGATCAAGAGCTTGGATCCGGAATCGGATCCTTTTCCTGTTGAAGGAAAGGATATTTATAGGCTCCATAGTGGAGAACTTTGGACACGGGAATCTTTGACATGTGGCAAGCTGAGATTTGTTGGCCGTTGACCGATGGTAGTGTCAGTTGTCGTCTTGTGGTGGCATGGAGACCGTCGTTAGGTGTTAGCCACGCTTGGTCTACTACTCGCGCGAGGATTGGCTGAGTGGCTTGGGAGGACGTCGTGCGTCGTAGGTTGTAGCATTGACTTTCTCCTCATTGGCTAGCATTCTCTGGGCTAGCTCCTGCCGTTGGCAATCGCCTTAATGGGCTGTAGCAGTGCGCTGATTGGCCGCTGCTCTGGGGCACCACGTGGGACGCTCTTCAAGATCCTATGGTCTTCACGTGAATTTGGGCCTTGTTGCTCCTGGTCCATTCCGGGGCGAACCCAACACTAGCCCTCCACGCCTGGGACGGCACAAAGCCGGGGCCTGGCATGTCCATGGTGGGTCCTGCTAGCTGTCCGCGTGGCCCTCCTCGAGATGTGCTAGCTTTTGTCTCTTCATGGCTTCGCTCTTTCCCCATGCGAATATGCAGCCTTTTTAGCCATTGCAGAGATTCAGAGCCTTGTTGGGAAGGACTCACATCCTTGGAACGAGCTCCGCATTGAAGGCTTTCCCGTTTCTTAATTGATAGCCATTGGAGGGCGTGCCCATTTGGGAGCCCTAGAGCCCCCTGGCGTTGCTATAAATTGAGGAGTTCCACACTCCAAAGATCCAAGTTCATCCCGTAGTTGGCGAAACAATGGGGAGTCTATGGGGCACGCTATTTTCCAGGGGGACCCGGACGGGAATCGGATGGACCTGCGGGAGACCTATAGCTGTCCCTGAAGCCTGTCGGCATGCTCTTTTCGCGAGTGCTTCCTCGTTCTAACGAGGGTGGTTCTGCCACTCTACTATCATCACACGCCCCCTTCTGGTCGTCAAGGGATTCCAACCGTCGAGCGAAACTGCGATTGGCGAGCACTCAGGGTTGGGGATTCCATACCCTCGATTGGGTGCTAGCTTCGGGTTTCATCTATGGCTGGTGGCCTTCTGAACATCTAGGAGTTGGGGAGATTCTTGGTGTTCCACCGAGACGATGCATGGCGGTCACGGTGGGCACCTCATGGATACAGGTCCTTGGCTGCGGCTCGTCCTCTCGGCAGCGCGGGACTTGTATCCATTTCACCCTAGATGGGGGAGTCGGCTCCGGGGAAGACGCCTCCAAAGCGTGGTGGTGCATCTCTATGCTTTGGGTCGTTCCTTCCTGGCGAGCTGTGTTCTTCATCTACCTCTTTACATTTTGTTGTATTTTTATTTTTTCAGAGCGAGCCTTGTACTCTGTAAAAAATATTCCAATGAATAAAAGTATTAGCTTTTTGTCTTCATTCTTCACGTTACTATCTCTTTTCCTTCTCTCATGGTATGACTCAAGGGTCGTAGGACTCTCTCGCCGCCATACGCACCCGAGCGCTAGCTCGTTCCGAACACTTGGTGACTTCGGGTCGCCTTGGCGAGTGTTCATCCCTCGAGTGCAAAAGGGGACTGTCGACAGGAGGACCTCGAAGGGACTGGTTGCCGGCTCGTTCCGCCTTGGGAGGCTGAACGTCGTTGGCTACTGTCACATCAATCAAAAGCACTAGCGCATTTATTGCACTGAAAACATGGGGTCATTACGTCATAATGGTTCTCCTTGGAAAGGCGTGGCGCTTCAGGGTGCCGAGATAAGGAACGGACCCTCCCAGCCTAGAGAGAGCTTGTTCCTGTTGGCGGTCTTCCCCATAGCCTCTACGCTCCGGAGGACCTCATCCCCAACCTCGAGCGGGCAAGCCTTTACACGCTTGTTGTAGTATTGAGAGATGTGCTATTGGTAGGCTGCCATCCTCTGGCGCACCGTATCACAAACCTCTGAAAGCAGATCTAGGCATTCCCTGAGCCTTTGAGAGTTGGTGGCGGGGTCGAAGCATTCGACCCGCAGATTGGGGAGTCCTACTTCGATGGGCACCACCGCCTCGGCTCCATAGTAGAGGCTAAAGGGTGTTTTCCTCGTAGGTTCCTGCAGGGTCGTGCGATATGACCAGAGCACAAAGGGCAGCTCGTCAGCTCAGGAGCCCCCTGCGCCCTCAAGCTTGGTCTTTAGTCCATACAACAGCGTCCGGTTAGTGACTTCGACCTGGCCGTTAGCTTGAGGGTACGCTATGGACGTGTGAACCAGCCTAATGTGCAAGCTCACGCAATACTTTGTGAACTATTTGCCTGTGGATTGGGTTCTGTTGTTAGTCACTATGACATTGGAAATCTCGAACCGGCAAACAATGCTCTGTCGGACGAACTCCGTTGTGTTCTGTTCGGTTATTCACATCAGGAGAGTCACTTCGACCCACTTGGTAAAGTTGCCGATGCCGACGAAGAGGAACTTTCTCTTTCCGGAGGCCAAGAGCATGAGCCCAAGGATGTCGAGCCCCCACTACGCGAACGGCCACGGGGATTGCAGGCTGTGCAGCTCCAAATGTGGCCGATGGGCCAAGGTCCCGTGAACCTAGCAGCTTTCTCATTTTCTAACAAATTCCATGGCGTCTCGATTCATCGTGGGTCAGAACAAACTCTGTTGCATGATCTTGAACGCGAGGTTTTTCTCTCTAACGTGCGAGCCGCACACTCTGTGGTGGGCTTCGCTCAGCGCGTACTCAGCCTCTTCCGGAGTTAGGCATTTTAGGTAGGGAGTTGAATATCCTCGCTGGTATAACCTACCGTCGATAATCATATACCAGTCTACCGTCTTCCTTACCCGCTTAGCCTCTTTAGGGTTTGCCGATAGCGTTCTGTCCATCAGGTACTTATAATATGGGGTCATCCAGTTGTCACCTTCGGCTACCTGTAGCACTTCTTGATCTGGGCCGTCGACGCTTAGGGCGGCCAGAATTTCCTGCATGCTCTTGGCGTATTGCTCCAAGGATC
>JAOVVI020012586.1:0-11770 GCA_028571085.2 Nepenthes alata | reverse complement strand
ATTACCGTTGATATTGAGTTTTTTTCATTTGTCAGCAAAAAGAATATTTTTTTATCCTAATATTACTTTATTTTTATATATATATTGCTCGTAATATCTAGATACAATTATTTTTTACCTGTATTGAATATTTAATTTTACATTACTTTTACTAATTTATTACGGGGTCGAAACCTTATGATGTTATTTGGGACAAAACGTCCATTTTCATATTTTTTAGGAGGGCCATATAAATAAGAATATGAGAGGAAGTATTATAATTTAATCTTTATTTATAAGATCACTAAAACTATTCATAAAACATAATAAATAATTTTATTATTTATAATATAAAATAAATAAATAAATATAATTCGAATGTAAAAACGCATCCATAAACTAAATAAGATTAAAATTGTGTGAGGAGGGACAAAACAAATAACATATTTTCAATTGTTCAGATCTAATCGGTGCATGCTTTTATTTTTTTATTAGTTTTTATATGAAAACATCATCTTAAAATACATCATAAAACTAATATGTGAATAAATAGGATGACCATTTGTAATTCTAACAATATTAAAATTACCACAATGATTGAATAGCTATTATTTATAATGATAATTAATTAGTAATAGAATATAATAGCTATTGTATATAAAAAAATAAAAAAAAACAGTTTAACATTTATTTTTAACTTATTTCCACAAAACATGAATTTTAAATAAATATTTAGGGTTTCGTTTCAGCACAAAAGGGCAGCCATTTATCCTACTTGGGTGGGGGAATTCTGTTTTTCTTAGGGGAGTAAAAAAAATTTAATGACTAAAATTTAAATATTATTTAATAATATTTAAATAATTATTTTTTTAAAAAATTTTAATTTTTTAATTTGATATTAAATAAATATTAACATTATAATTTTTTTTAAAAAAAATATAATTATATTTAATATTTTTTTATATCTTTAAATTATGACAATTGAATTAATTTTTAATTTAATCCAATAGTCATGGTGAGAAAAGCAAGATCCCCAAATCCTGTCCTACTTACCGTTTGATTTGTCCTTGTACATGTGCGGTACGAATTCATTTATCATTAACCCATATTTTAAGCTTTCTTTGTATTATTATAGTTTAAATTACGAGATCAAAAATAAAAAATAGAGATAAAATGTAACATTAAAATTAAAAAGTAAATCAAAATTTTTATTTTCAATAATATAAAATTTTATCTTTTTTTTATAATAAAAAATTTCTATAAAAATAAATATATAAATATTATTTTAATTAAAAATATTGCTTTTTAATAGTTGTTTCACTAAAAAATTTCACACAACATATCCCGAAATTGTAGACCGACCCACGTTTGAAAACATTGATGGTCTTTGATATTGGTCCATTGGGCCAACCATGGATGGGTAAGCCCACATGATATAAGCCCAAATTTCTATTATTCGGCTTTCCCTGTCAATAGATTCCGATGTTTCGATATCAAATTTGATTGTTTTGGGTTACAAATCAGATTGAACTTTCACTACCAAATCCAAATGCGTAACTCAGCATCTTTGTTTTCCTTGTTCGCTTTCTCCCTCCTCCTTTCAAGTACCATAACAATGGCGGAAAATTGCGGTAAATCATCATCATCATCAACTACAGCACCCTCAACGGCTGTGTACATCGTGTATACAGATAAACCTGATGAAGCTGTAGACCCGGAATCTCACCACCTGGGCACTCTCTCTTCCGTAATCGGCAGGTCTGATTTCTTTCTAACCCTAACTTTATCTCTCTTCTGCTGATGTTAATTCAAGACAATTGGTTTATAAAATGCAAAATTTGCTTGGTTTACTCGTACGGGCCCATGTTTATTTTATTTTTCTAATTGGAGTTTTGGCACGTTTTATGATCTTGAAGTTTTATTCGTTGGATTTCTTGGTTTGGGAATCGGGGTAAAGGATGAGTTGAGGAGGGTTTGCACGTTGCTTAAAAGCAGGGGTTCCCCCTCCCCTCCTTTTTGCTAGGAAATTGGAAACTGAAATTTGGGGTATTCTGTATTGGTATCATAACTAAGACAACAGGAACTTTATTTGGGGAGGATTTATGGTAAGAGTGACAGCGGAAACAAGCGTGATTCTCTGCTTCTCTCTCCCAATTGTTTTTCTCACTTCATTGGAGCAATGGAAATGAATGTATGCAAGCATCAATGACTTTTTGGTGCTGTGGTGATAGTTGTTTTCCAGTCCTCGTTTATAGCCTTATTAGAACATTTAGACGTGTTTGTTTCAGCATACCAGTTGTCCAAATTTTGGACCAGAGACAGAGACTACTTGAGATGGATCCGATTGTAGTGATTGAGTTTTCAGTTGCCTTCTCCTTATTCTCATACTTACATTTCCTTCATTGTGTTTAAATTTACGTATATGAGGACTATTAATGACTACTTCATACTAGGAATATGCAACCAATGTAAAATTACAATAAAAGTAAAAACATTTATGGGGATGTCATCACAGATGAGATCACTATTGGAGTTCAAGACTCGGATACACTCGACTTGACTAATCGGAACAAACCTGAACCTTCTATCAACCGTCAGCTACCAAATTTGTGAGGATAAGAAATAAATAATGCGCAATAATTTTTCACGTAAAAAACCCTTTTCAATTAAGAAAAAATTATGGAACAAATTTCAAATAAATTCACTATAAATAGTGTCGGTTATACGAGCTCATTTCAAAATTCCCTCACTCTGAACCCAGGTAAAAAATGGTGGAATACAACCCCCTCTCAATACACCCAATAACCCACAAGAGAAATATAACGGGAAAAAAAGTAACCAAACAAAAATACATTTTCAGAAATTACCTCTAAAATGACGTACCCGACTTTGATAAAAAACGGAACTCAAATCAGACCTTAACAGGTTTCCGAATCTCGTCCTCTTTTCTCTTCTTCTCACCTCTCTCATTGTGCGACGTCCCTTATGGAGAAATATTTCAAAATTCCTAACCCTAAAATCGCGTTCGCGCGATTTTATAAACCCGGCCACGCTCGAGTGCCGATTGGGTACAGATCAAGGGCACATATACTGGAATTTGCGCCTAAGACAAGCCTCGGGTGCTGCTTAAGCCTCCACCTTTTGAAATTTCTGCTCGCTACGCACATTAAGTGTGCACGAATACTCCAATCCTCACACGAATCTCACACGATGTTTTGATGACTTTCCATTTGTTGGAATACCTACAATGGAGTGACCAAAAATCCAACAAACACTTGGATGCTTTTTCAAGCGCTGGACAAGCATAAGCTAGAGGGAGCTTCTAGAGTCTTCTCATACTTCCAACGGCAAGGATTTCATCAAAGTAATTTGAATTGTTGGAATTATAAAATAGGTCCAACAAATTACAATATGCTATTAAAATTCTAGCCTTCTAAGTTTCCAAAATGAAAATTTTATTATTGGGAGTACGAGAGAGAAAAAAATGGAAGGACTCTAACCGGACTCTAAACCAACGTACTTGCAAGGTAGACAGTGTAGCATGGAGCCCTAGAATATTCATAAAATGTAATGTCTCCCGGGTCAAACTTGTTCCAAAACATTCACTTTTTTCTAGAAATCCTTAGTGCATTTTTTGAGATGGGTTAGATCGGGGAAGTGGACAGGAAATTGTGGAAAAAAATGGCGTCAGAACAAAAATGATAACGGTGACGGCACACACACACAGTAAGAACAGAGAAGTAAGGAAGAAGATGAGTACAACAAATTTTACGTGAAAAACTTTTCTAAAATAAGAAAAAAATTACGGGATAATTTGTCCACAAATAATTTTCACTATGTGAATCGGTTACAAAAAACTACACAATTACCCAAGCCCTTGAGACGAAAAGATGAAGAACAGAGTACGATAACACAATAAACTTCACACTTTGTTTTCACTCACTACTATTCTTTTTCTTCACACTCTTTCACTCTACTTCTTCTCATACAACCAAGCTCAATACATATATACAGACTATTTGAACAATTGCCAATTCAGCATTGTGGTTGCATGCACAACTAGCTCTGTTTTGCAACGAACGGCGCACACTCCAATCTGCAGCAAACGGCGCATGTTCTGTAGCAGACGGCGCATGCTTTTCCTTTGCAGATCGATTTGTCATCATCCCAGAGATGACGCCTTCCTTCCCTTTTGCAGTTGACCTGAAACTAGATATCAAATCAGGAAAATCAACTGCCTTCTTTTGTCGAAGACAGATATTCAGAAAGCCTGTCTTCATTCCTCGGCCAGTTAACTTCCCCGTTGACCGGCTAGCTGTCCTCTTGCAGTCGTTCTTGCACAAATGGCAAATTTGCATCAAGCCTTTATTAGAGTCCTCGAGTTTAATCACAGACCTCAGTCCTTAAGAAGTCCCCATGCCTTAACTATGTAAAGTCCTTGGGCCTATACTGTGCAGAGTCCTTGGTCACTCAGCGTATAAGTCCCCGTACCATAACCGTGCAAAAGTCCTCATCCTCAATTTAAGTCCTCAGACATAAATCTTGCTCACAAGTCCTCGTGCCAAAAGGATGTCCTCGGACGTTAACAGTACAACAAAGTCACCCCAATAAACTTTCCCTCACGACCGTGGAGAGTCAGAATTCGTTATTCCAACCAAACTACAACAAACCTTAGTCTTTTCTTTTGGCAAAATTTTTGTCATCATGTTCGTCCCATTTTTCTCAATTTTGACTTTTTTTCAGTGACAGCGATCTTGCTTCAATAATATCCCTCACCCAATGATATCAAATATCAATGTGCTTTGATCTTCAGTAGAATAAGGAATTCTTGCAGAAATATATGGTACTCTGGCTATCACAAAGTATCACATATTTCTCCTATCTAAAGCCCAATTCTTGGATGAACTTATTCATTCACACCATCTCTTTACAAGCCTCTGTCACTGTAATAAACTCGACCTCAATGGTCGAGATGTCAATGTATTTTTGCAACTTCAACTGCCACGAGACTGCCCTTCCAGCAAATTTGATCAAATAACCCAAAGTTGACTTTTGAGAGTCAACATCTCCTACCATATCAGTATCAGAGTATCCCACCAATTGAGGCTTATCACTTCCAAGACATAGAAATATTTTGAAAGTTTTTTGGATATATCTCATTATCCATTTGACTGCGGACTAATACTTTCTTCCAGGATTGGACAGAAATTGGCTGATAGTGCCAACGGCATGTGCAATGTTTGGCCGCGTACACACCATAGCGTACATCAGACTGCCAATAGCCGAGAAGTATGAGACGCCTTTCATGCTGGCCTTTTCTTTATTAGTAGAAGGGTTGTGTCGACTGCTCAGTCTGAAATAGTTGACCAATGGAGTGCTCACTGGCTTGGACTTATCCACGTTAAAATGCTGAAGCACCTTTTTAAGGTAGTGTTCTTGGGACAGCCGTAATTTCTTTGCCTCTCAATCGTGAATTATTCTGATGCCCAAAATATGTTTCGTCGACCCCAAGTCCTTCGTAGTAAAGGATTACCCAAGTTGCTGCTTTAACTCCTTCATCCGAACACCATTGCGTCCAACGATCAACATGTCATCCACATAAAAGAGGAGGATGACAAAGTCGTCCTTGGAAAATCTCTAAACAAATACACAGTGGTCGGAAGTGGTCTTCGGTATCCTTGACTGACCATGACAGACTCAAATTTCCTAGACCAATGTCTTGGAGCCTGTTTTAGTCCGTACAAGCTCTTCTTCAAACGACACATTAGCCGTTCATTTTCTTTGACCGTAAATCCTTCAGGCTGTTTCATATATATTTTCTCCTCAAGATCACCATGGAGGAATGCCGTCCAGACATCTAGCTGCTCAACTTTCAGATCCAAGGCAGCAGCCAAACCGAGCATAACTCTTATTGAGGACATCTTCACCACAGGAGCAAATATCTCATCAAAATCTACACCCTTTCGCTGGTTGAAACCTTTTATCACCAGCCGCGCCTTGTACCTCAGCTACGTGGTGTTCTCATCCGTTTTCAAACGAAAGACCCATTTATTTTTCAAGGCTTTCTTCCCCTTTGGCAGTTTAGTCAATTCAAACGTATGATTTCCATGCAACGAGCTCATTTCGTCTTACATTTCTTCCAGCCACCTTTCATTATTCTCGTTCTTTATGGCCTCGTTAAAATCTTCAGGCTCTCCTGTATCAGAGAGTAGGACGTACTCACTGGATGACAAGCGGACGGACGGTCTCCTATCTCCAGTGGACTGTCGGATCGGAATCCCCTCAACCTCCTTGGCCTGTTGAGGAGTGACAACTTCCTCATCTTCATCAGGCGCCACGTCAGCTTCATTATTATCCTCGGCCATTCTTTGCCGATTGTCCTCGTCGTAATGGGGTACCGGTCAGACAACATCAATACTTATCTTGTCCGTCCGACTGGTGTCAAATTTGGTCTTCTCACCAATATCTTCAATGGTTTCTCCTTCAGCAAAAATTACGTCCCTTAATCGAATAAGCTTCTTCTGAATTGGGTCATAAATCTGTATCCCAGTTTATCTTCCCCGTAGCCCAGAAGGACACGTTGCTTCGTCTTTGGCTCCAGCTTGGTCCTCTCATCCTTCGGAATGTGAACAAAAGTTTTACAGCCAAATACTCGAAGATGGTCATATATTGGCTCATTTTTAGACCAAATCTTCTTTGACACCTCACCATTCAATGGCCTACTGGGCGATCTATTGATAACATGGGCCGCCGTCTTCAAAACTTCTGCCCAGAAGGATCCATGATGTTGTCTCAGAAAGCAGGCACCTGGTCCTTTCCAAAACTGTGTGATTCTTCCGCTCGGCCACTCTATTCAACTGTAGCATCTTTGGTTGTATCTTCTGATGCCCAATGCTATACTTTTGACAATAGGTATCAAATGCCCCAATTACTCACCACTATTGTCGTTTTAGACGGTCTTCAACTTCTTTCCAATCTGTTGTTCCACCAGAGAATAAAAATGCTCAAAAGTGCCCAGGATTTGGTCCTTAGTCTTAAGTGGGTAAACCCACAGTTTCCTTGAGCAGTCATTAATAAACGACACGAAATACTGGGTTCCTCCGAATAACTTTTCTTTGAATGGTCCACACACATCATTGTGAACTAGGTCAAGTAGTTCCGCCTTCATAGAGGACGAATCTCCCTAGAACGAGACCCTTCTTTGCTTTCCAACAATGCAGTGAGGACAAGTCCTCGATCCATTTTTCTTCATTCCTGGAATAAGACTCTTCTTAGCCAAATGACATAATCCCTTTTCACTCATGTGGCCCAGCCGACGGTGCCACAGGTTCGAGGACTCCTCATTGCTTGTTGCATACACATCTCCGGTCACAGTAGACGCCTTCATTACATACAGGCTGGTGCTCTTCTATCCTCGGGTAACAAACAGAGACTATCTGGTCAACTTCCATTCTTTTTCACAGAAGGTATTGCAATAACCTTTGTCATCAAGTCTGCCGACTGAAAATATGTTCAGCCGGATATCAGGGACATGCTGTACATCTTTCAACAATAATCTTATCCCATTATTGGTGACCAGTAACACGTCACCTCTGCCAACAATTGGGGACGTTGCTTCGTTTTTTATTTTTATTACTCCAAAATCTCCTGAAGTATAAGAAATGAACAGCCCCCTTCTGGATGTGACATGAAGAGAGGCACCAATATTAATTACCCAGTTGGACTTATGGTCCGTCAGACTCGCCACATCCATTTCATAAGTTAACAGGAGATCACTTCCTATAACTATTGACACCGAGGCCTTTTCTTCACCTCGTCCATTTTCTACTTTATTCTCCCTTTCAGTATTCTTATGCTTCCACTTGTCGCAATATTTCCTGATGTGGCCTTTCTTGCCACAATAATGACACTCAACATTTTGAAACTTTGACCGGGAATTACTGCGACTCTTTTCACCATGCTTTGAGCCGTGCACCTTACTTCTTCCCCATGACTCAGTCACGAGCATCTTGTAGTGGGAAGAAGTGGAGGTCCCTTGATACCGCCTTGCCTCTTTTATTAGCAAGGAAGCAACGATCTCGTCTAACTTAAACGTGTCCTTTCCGAATAACAGGGTTGTCACAATATAGTCGTACGAGGCTGGAAAAGAAGCCAACAATACTAGCGTCTTGTCCTCCTCCTTGATCTCCTCATCAAAGGCTGACGTTTGCGTTACAATCGTGTTGAACTCGTTCAAGTGCTTTTCAAAGCTTCCCCCTTCAGACTGACATAGTTCATAAAATTGCTTCTTTACATGCAGCCTTGTTGTCAAAGATTTGGACTTATACCTACTTTCAAGCTTCTCCCAGACCTCAGTCAGGTCTGACAAGCCAAGAACCTCTTGTAGTGTGCTGTTCGCCAAACACAATTTGATGGTACAATTTGTAAGATTCCTCTTGTCTTGCCATTCCTCCTCGGTCAAGTTATCCGGCTTCTAATCCTTCTTCCTTAGCGCTTTCACCGTTTCTTCTCGGGTTAATATGTTTTTCACCTTTTTTTGCTAAAGGATGAAGTTACCTTACCCATTAAACTACTCCATACTAAATGGCAAATTCTTCGATAATGACGCCATTTAATCGAAAGTTCTCAAATCTGTCTCTGATACTACTTGTGGAGAAAATTAGCGTCAGAACAAAGATAATAACAGTGACGACACACACACACAATAAGAACAGAGAAGTAAGGAAGAAGATGAGTACACCAAATTTTGCGTGGAAAATCCTTTTAAAATAAGGAAAAAAATTACGGGACAATTAGTCCACAAATAATTTTCACTATGTGAATCTGTTATAAAAAACCACACGGTTACACAAGCCCTTGAGCCGAAAAGATGACGAACAGAGTACGAGAATACAAAGAACTTCACACGTTTTTATTCACTACTTTTTTTTTCTTCACACTCTTTCACTCTTCTCATACAACCAAGCTCAATACATATACACAAACTATTTGAACAATCGCCAATTCAGCATTGTGATTGCATGCATAGCGGGCTCTGTTCTGCAACGAACGGCGCACACTCTAATCTGCAGCAAATGGCGCATGCTCTGTAGCAGGCGGCGCATGCTTTTCCTCTGCAGATCGATTTGTCATTATCCCAGAGATGACGCCTTCCTTCCCTTTTTGCAGTTGACCTGAAACCAGCTATCCAATCAGGAAAGTCAACTACCTACTTTTGTAGAAGACATATATTTAGAAAGTTTGTCTTCCTTCCTCAGCCGATCATCCTCTCCGTTGACCGGCTGGCCGTCCTCCTACAGTCATTCCTGCGTAAATGGCAAATCTGCACCAAGCCTTCATCAAAGTCCTCAGGCTTAATCACAGACCTCAGTCCTTAAGAAGTCCTCATGCCTTAACTATGCAAAGTCCTTGGGCCTATACTGTGCAAAGTCGTCGGTCACTCAGCGCATAAGTCTGCGGACCATAACCGCGCAAAAGTTCTCGTCCTCAGTCTAAGTCCTCGGATATAAATCTTGCTCACAAGTCCTCGTGCCAAAAAGACGTCCTTGGACATTAACAGCACAACAGTACTTCCATACGGAAGTGACCCCAACAGAAACAAGTAGGAGTTTCGTTGCTTGGGCATGATGGATGGTCTCCTAAACATTATGGCGCATATAGTGATGCTTTCTTTTCCTCCTAGCACTAAGATTGTTACTTATAATTTATGGACAGTAAGGAGACAGCAAAGGAGGCTTTGATTTATACTTACAAGAATGCAGCTACTGGATTCTCTGCCAAGCTTACACCGGAGCAAGCTTCAGAGCTATCAAGTATTCTTCTGGTTCCCTTTCCTTGTTGTTGATGCATTCCCTACTTTTGTAATACTGTCTACTCTAGTTTTTTTTCCCCCATAATATGCTTGAAGTGTTCCATAGTTTGGAATATATTTACTAAAATTTGCAAACCACCTGCATACCACATACCATTAAAACCACATATCAAATGTGGTTTTAATGGTAATCTTCTCTATGTCAAATGGCACTTGATTATGTTTTGTTTATTGGGCTATGCAGACCGGATAGTTGACAGGGTAACTGTGGTTTTCAATGCAGCTCTATATGTTAGATTCTTTCTCAATGAAAATATCTGTTTGAGCTCTAAAAACAGATTTAAGTATCCATTTCAAACATATTAATGACTGTAGGTACACAAGGTGAGGATGTGAGAAGAATGTACACACTTCCTTGATCATGAAGTTTCCTGTATACGAATAACTAACATTTTTGTTTGCTGTTGTGATTTTTGCCAACTTTCCATTGGGCTTCATTTATTTAGATGTGGAAAAAGTTCATGTGAAGAGGGTCATTTTCTTTCTTCTCATTTTGCCTTCTAAATCATCAGCCGATCAGCGAATCAAGGCCAGATCAATTCCCCACTTGCCCAGCATTTACCTATGAAAGGAGTTAAATCCTTTGCATAAGCCGTTCCACAACTGTTACCCCACTTTTTGCTTGTTCTCTCTATTGTTTCTTTTTCAATCTATAATGCCCACGTCATTTTTTGTTGCTGTATTAACCGTCCATCATTGTTGTGGATTTGAGTCGCGAAAAAGGCATTTAGCATAATGTAAGGTCAGGCCGGGTACTATAGACCTAAAAGCGGCCTTACCCTTCCCAGTTCTGACCCAATATTGAAAGCTTCGTGTGCCATGCTATCCTTTTAATCCCCAACTGGCCTTGATAAGTTTCTGTCTGACACCATGGCCTTTACCTACATCTGGGCTCTTCTGCCATAATCAACTAACAGGTGCTTTACGGTTGCTCGATCACGAGAATAACATTGGGTTAATCCTCTCGTTTCTCCCGTCTCATCGATTGTTCTTCTATCCTACATGTTTTTGAGTTTCGTCCTTTGTCCAGTGAGGCTAACTTTAATTGTCATAGCATCTTGCTGTTCTTTTTGTTCTGGAGGGTCTGTAATCAAGAGATATCAACAGAGAATTTTTTGTTTTGTTTGCTGGCAGAACAACCTGGAGTTCTTCAGGTCGTCCCAAGTGGAACCCTTCAGCTGCACTCTGGAGCCGGGAAGATGAATATGCGGAATTACTGAAATTATTGAATCACCCGGATAGTCTCTGTTGTTGAAATGATGAAGGCAGAATAACAAGGAAGATAGATAAAGAAAAAATAAAGAGAATCAGTTTCCCTTGTATATAAACAAGTGAATTTCCTTGTTGCAGCACTGATTAAATAAGAGGCACTTGATCTTTATGTTGATGTACTCTGATAGAGTTATGGCGGCACAGGGGATGTTTGTTTCGGATGTTCACATCTGTTTTGAGAAAACAAAGTATAATTTATAACTTCTATCAAATTATCTTGAGGTATTTTGAAATCTTTTTAGATTTAAACTCGTTAAAGTTTGTTTTTAGTAAGTAATTTATAGAAAATTTAGTCTGTTTTTGAGAGAAAATATGAGTCATAGGTTTTTTTTTCAAGGAATAGTAGTGCTTTCTACTAATGAGCATCCTAAATAACATTATACCCAAAGAAAAACAGACTCGAGTTAAAATATATATTTAATTTAGAGTAAAATTGTTCATATATTTAAATATAAACAAATATATAATTGATTACATAAATATCATTTCTCCTTAATTTGTGGAGAAAGATTTATGATTGCATGCTTCTGCATTGTTTATTAGTATGGGGTCTGATTAGAGACGACATAGCATCTAAATCTTTGTACCTAAGCATAGTCATACGTATAAATACATTCACATGCGCGTATAAAAATACTGTATAGTACA
>JAOVVI020012585.1:0-12176 GCA_028571085.2 Nepenthes alata | reverse complement strand
TTTAGGAAGGTTCTCGGACTCTTCAGGGAGCTCTCGGGTTCTTCGCATAAGTTCTCGGACCCTTCAGGAAGGTTCTCAGACTCTTCGCATAAGTTCTCGGACCCTGCGAAATGTCTTCTGGCTCTGCTTTTGGGCCTTCTGGGCTTCTAACCCTCCGACCAATCAATCTGGGCTTTTTCTTTGGGCCTTATTTTTATGAACCCCGTGTATTGAAACCCAACAATTATATTCTTGATTTTGTTTATTTTAATAATTTATTTATAAATTAAATTAATCACGTTTAAAATCATTTGCGGAGGACACAGGTCAAGTGTTCAATAAGAGGTCATCTAAGATTACGTGTATATATTTTATATATACTATAAATTACAGAATTCTATAATGTAAAGTATATATATATATATATAT
Source organism: Nepenthes alata (assembly GCA_028571085.2). Taxonomy (NCBI): domain Eukaryota; kingdom Viridiplantae; phylum Streptophyta; class Magnoliopsida; order Caryophyllales; family Nepenthaceae; genus Nepenthes; species Nepenthes alata. Next base: position 11,768 of record JAOVVI020012585.1, on the reverse strand, counting down.
ATATATATATATGTACATTTTTAATTTGTAAATAAAATTTATATTTAACAAAAAATCTAAGAAAATAAAAGTTAGGCATGCAGGTAAAGTTGGGATTTCTCATATTAAATCCCAAAAATTGTTTAGCGTGAAATAAAATAAAAGTAAAAGAGTTAGGAATTGGATTGAATAAAAAGAAGATTTGCAAAGCAAATTAAATAAGTAAAATTTTGAAGTTTTATTATTGTTTTTCTCAATACAAAAAATCCTACCCATTTAAGAAGGGATTCAAAAAAATAGCAACTAAATGGAGCGAGGTGGGGAACGACCTCAAGTCAACAAAAGTTATTCAAATGGATCTTGTTACAATCAAACTGTTAAATCTATTTAATATTATTAATCTAAAATTTTATAAAATTTATTTAAATTATATTAATTTATAAACAAATACAGAGGGATTACAAAGTTTTACTTGACCCAATCCTGTATTCAGCCGAAAGTTGATTTGATTAGATTAGATCCAGACCACAAAATCAATTCTTACTGTAATTGAATTAAGGGGCAACAGAAGGGAGTTAAAAGAGTGGTAATATTAGATGCAATACGATAAGAACACAAAATAAAATAAGAGGGTAGGGTTTGGACTAATGTTTAGACGAGTTTGGACCATTAATAAATCAACACATGCACATCGATGGTAATCCTAAAATTACAAGTTGTGACATGATTAATAAGCATATCAGATTACCATGATTATAAACAAGCATGATTAAACCCCACAGGTCCATCCAAATTTTGATTAAAAAGTGTGTAATAAACCAAGTATTATAAGCATGTATTACCATATCACATTAACGTGTTAAATATGTTATGTTATGTCACACGAACATAGCCTGATTATTTATTAATCAGGTTAGCACACTGCGTCCTGCATATATTGGTGTATAATCTAATCATACCCACGTCTTGACACGATATGACACATCAATAATAACCGTCGTGCAGAAAATTGCAGTCAAAAGGAAGACTCCAATAGCTCAGGATGGCATAACAAGCATGTAATTTCTCAAAGGGCTCAGAAAACTTACTTCACAATGTCTGTCAAATGAACTAGAGAAATGCAGGACAGCGGTCCCTGATGTTGTTAAAGTACTCCTATGGAGGTCTTCCAGCAACCTGAAAATCTCAAGGTTGAAGAAGAGGCAATGCCATAACGAGGCCAAAGATTGAGAACAACAACAGAAGCATCCAGGTCGGAAATGATTGCCGTCCATTATTCCTCTTCTCCATCCTGTCTTCTACGTTGTTGGAGTTACCTTGCATGTCATTAGCGAGTCCATCGTGCTTGGGATGCATGGGAATATCTTCACAAGATGAGGTTGTTGATTCCTCTGCTTCGGCCTCCTTGGAGAGCTGCTGCTGCTGATTGTACTTCTCGATGTACTCAGGGAACATTTTCTTGAAGGTTGGGCTGTTACGAAGAAAAGATTCAGAGGCAAATAGAGCATGAAAAGACTATTTGATATCAAATTTGATGCAGAGAAGGGAAATCCCTTCTCCCCTCCTTCCCCCTCCCTGCATCACTATTATCATGCAAAGGCATTCTCAATTACTTGCTCGAGGATCTCATTCCAGAATGGCACGTCATTCCCAAAAATGGTGCATCTGAGTATGTTTCAGGAAGGCTATTTAAATATCATATCGACACCATTGGGACGCATCAGGTGATGGGGTGTCCTATGCATCTATTGACACTAACGGGCTCGCTGAAGAATAGATCGATATATGCAACATCACCCTAGAATATCCAAAGAGTATTCCTTCAATATCTGTTTTTTATACGATTGACAAATGATGGCTTGGTGGCAGGCTACATTAGCCTATAATCAAGCTCCACTCATCCCCTCCATCTTATGACCCCTTAAAAAGAACTATTTTGCTCAATCTTGCAGCCAAATTAATGCTTAAAGTGAACCACAAGCCTATTTGCAATAATTTTGCCCTTTTGACTAAAATGCAAACATACTAACCACTAATTTGTAGGATAGAGGTAGAATTTTTTTTTTTTTTTAGTTTACCCACACAATGATTTTGTAAAAATTATTATGAAAAATTAGCACTCTCATAGTTTCACAATTTTTTCAATAAAGAAATTTTAAACAATTGTGTAATTAATTTTGTAAAAAAAATAGTGAAAAATGACTGATTTGATAGAGATAAGTGTATCACAGTATCAACAAAAAATTCCAGTGATTAGTGAAAAAACGTAGTTCGGTTATTATTATATCTAATTTCTTTTTATTCTTATCATGATTTTCAGTGGGGTAAACTGATCCACTACACCTGCTGTGGATCCACCCCTGCTTGTTTGTGAATCAACAATTGGAGTCTCGCCTTTTCCACTTCCAACACCCCCCCCCCCCAAAAAAAAACATTCAGATGAGCTTTCATGGAGACTAGTTTGAGAATGCTCACAAGCTACTGCTTTATCAGCAGTAAATGCATCAGGCTCAATGATAGTACACATATGAAAGCAAAGGGTCGAAGGAGATGTTGTCAAGAAGGTGATTTGTAAAGAGGTAAATCCTATCACAGAGTTCATGAATGCTACATTATTTAAGAATATGTGAAAGATAATAACAGCCTGCGTGCAAATAAACTTTATCAAAGGGAGTCACTTGAACAAGTAATCAGAATTTATATGCACCTGATAGAACATAAACAGAAAAAAAAAACTATTTAAGAGGAGGAAAAATAGAGAAAAATTATACTGAATTGACAGGCCCAAGTGGCATACTGGACTTACTTCTTACAATTGAAAGCAAGAGAAGTTTTTGCCAAGCGTTGCTTCTCAGCAACAGTCGTTGTCACACTGCCTGTTGTAGGACTGTTATCCATCTGCAGGATGAGAAGGCACATTCAAGCTGGTAACCTCTCTGTGTTTCCCATGCTCAAAAGAAACATTAACGAGTACATCTTACTAAAAAAGAGAGGATAAACATACACAGGCATGCAAAGTAGCAGCATACTGCCTCTATAATGAGTATATTTCATCAAATTCGAATCCAAAAGTAACATCGGTATAGTACCAATGAGTAAATAAGGTAGAACCACCACGAGGTGCGTGTGTGGTTTCCAATGATCATCCATCAAACTCATATCACCACACCAGATTGTAAAAGAGCAGTTTCATGTTGTTTAGTTTACTGTACAAAAAAAAATGATGGAGCATAGGTTCCAATCCATGAAATAATTTTGTAGTACTAACTTTTGAGGCTACAAAAATTACGACTTATCTGCGAATCTAGCAAAAAACAGATTTTTTCTATGCACAGAATATATCTCTCGTTTCCAAAGCTCGTAATACAAGAAGTCTCATGCACAGAGTATCACTTTTACAAAGCCTAAATACAGTAAATTCAATATACACGTATTCCACATACAAATATGAGAAAAACATATGAATTTTTTTTTTGCTAAGTCATAATATGTATTACCATTTATAATGTGTGAGCAGCAGTGTTACCTCCCGACACTATCTTGATGCTACGGCTTGAAGTGAACAAATAAGAAAAAAAAAGAATGCCTATCTGTGAATCACCAACTTTTCAAGCAATTTCCATATTTCTTTCTCTTCCTACATCCTCTTTATCCCTGTGAATTTATCTTCTTCTTTTTGGGTTTCTTTTCCCCTTTTGCGGCATCTTTATTTGTATAATTTTCTTATTCAAGCTCTCTCTCTCTCTTTTTGACAATGTTTGTTTCTTCAATTATTTATCCTCTGTCTGTTATTTATTATGGTTTTGTCTATCCACTATCTCTCTCTATTTGTTTTGTTCAGGTTTTCTTCTTTAATTCTCTTTCCACCGTCTGTTCTTTATTTGTATATGTTTCTTATTCAATCTCTCTCTCTCTCTTGTCAAGGTTTGTTTCTTCAATTCTCCATCCTCTGTCCGTTCTTGATTATGGTTTTCCCTTTATGAATTGCTTGTTTCTGTCCTCCCACCTTGTCAGCATGGTTTTCCTTTATGAATTGCTTGCTTCTGTTCTCCCACACTTTCTCTCATGTCTATGGCTCTACGTAATCTGTTTTTCAAAATCAATCCCTTGGTTATCTTTCTTATTCTTTTATCTTGCTGAATCTCTGTTTCTTACTGGCTCTCTCCTCCTCTTCCTCTTTTCTCTTTAATTTTGTCACTAATGGTGTCAGTATTCATAAGAAATGAGGGATAAGTACCTAGTAATGTAGGGATAAAACTTAGAGGATGATGATGAAAGAAGAAGATTATGATGTAATGAATGTTGATGGTTATTGAAGTAGTACAGGAAGATTATTATATTTTTAATTACTTCAATTTATGGCAACACAAAATATTGTGCACTTATTGTTGGATTAAAACTTTCATTTCTTGTAATGTTTTATAAGTTTACTCTTACTTAAATTTGTGTTAAAATATTTAATTTTTCAAAAACCTAGCGCCTCAATTTGCTTGGGTTCGCACCTAGTTTTGCATTGCACCTACCGCCTTGTATCTTTCAGGGTCCTAATGCCCCTCTCATAGGTTTGCAATCTGATTTGGTCTCTTAGAAATGTTAATCTACACTATACTATAAGTGGAGACAAACCACAAACAACAAATATTACGGTCTAGTTTGTCTGTGTTTAAAGTTTAAACACGAACTACACACACCCCTGATAACAACTATTGTGACACACTTAATTCGTAAAAAGATAATGCAAAAAGGTGTCATACAGAAATTCTAGTAAGACTTACAGAAGCCAGCCAAATGAACTAAGTGGTGTTTATAAAATTTAAATTTAAAGTGCCTCCAGCAAAAAACTCACCATGAAGGAGAGAAGACCGGTAAGTATGCTGCATCATGAATACAAAAACCATTAGTAGCAACAAGGGGGGAGGAAAAGTAAATCCAAAAGGTTGTTCTTTTTTCTATATAGGTGCAGGCTGTAAAAGAAAATTTTTGATTTGTTGATTCTAGCAGTTTTTTTTTTTTTTTGCATTGTTTTACGGGTAATTTTTCAATGTCTTTAGAAGTCTAGAAAGTCATAAGTTGCTTATCTTAAGAGTAAAGTCTAAAATCAAGTTTAGTTTTACTTGCTTTTCAAGATGAGTTTTAGTGAAAATTAGGCTACTTGAGTCCAAGTGAATAAGGAGACCATTGATCTATATAGATGATGTTGTAGGTAGGGAAGAAAAGTAAGAGAAGAATAGAGGAAGAAGAATAGAATAGAGTATTCAAAGCGAAGAATAGAAGAAGAATTAGAAGGGATGAGATTTACAATGGGACAATAACAGGAGAGAAACTTGAGGAAAAAGTCACTCAATTTCATAATCAAATTTAACAATCATGCTATGGCATTAAGAAAACTGAATTATAAAGATGTTTATATAGATCTAACAAACAAACTCAAACATAGGAAACTAACCTATAGCAGAAAGCTAAATAATGCAAGAGAACACTCAATATTCCCAGCAATTATTAATCTATAGATATCCAAACAAATATTAAACAAATAGATCTCCTAATACTATCGGCATTATATTTACTCGTATTTTCTAAAGCTTTTGAAATTTCAGCAAGTCTGTCACTTCCTTGCTGTGCATTTCATGGTTGTGTTGGAAAAATGAGCTTCCACGCTAAATTCACAGCCTTGATTTCAACTTGCTACAGATATCATCTGTTTTGGAAGCTAAATTTGCAGCCTCAATTTCAACTTGCTACAGATATGAATCTTTGATTTTGGTCTTTTTTTGTTGTCCTGTGTCATTAAGGTGTTAGAGACATTGTAAGAGTTGATTTCCCTAAGAAATAGCAGCTCCCGGGGAAAAAATAAAGTAGGATGACATTGGAGCAACTGCATTTGGCTTCTGAATTCCTACCACTGTTGAGGCTGCCTGCAGTATATTCTGTGTCCAATTGCTTGAATGACATAGAAATAAATCGTCAATGCACTCAGGGTCCAATAGTATAATGAAACCATCATTTGTATGAGAATAGCACATAAACAAGTCACTGAGGATTATTCAGTGCAAACTCCATTATATTTCAAAAAATCTATAGAATTTCTATTCCAGGGCAATATTATAAGTCAGGATTATGCAGTCAGTAAGGATGTGGAGACAAGCCAACCCCTCCCATGTTAATTTCTTATTTCAGTATAAGAAATAATAGGAAGTTCAGCATGTACTTTAACAGAGTACATGAATATTTACCTTGATACTGACCACATTGGATTCCAGCTCTCCGGATGAACTGGAAAAATTGAAAGGCACAAATAGAATTAGTCAGCAAAAGATAAAAAGGTACTTCTGATATTCAAGAAGCTGAATACTCACAATCACTCATCGATAAGCAAATTTTCTTCTGTGTCATAAACCGGCCATTGGGAGTGGTCATGCTGGTAACAAAGAAACATTTCAGGTGCAACGTGTAAGAACATTGGGGGTAGAGGGAGCTAATGATTTTAAGTTATGATATAAATCCCACCCATATCCCAGTTTTGTTTTTCAAAACTGGGCCTACAGTAATCAACTTTATAAAACTCAGAACAATATTTGCACAAAGAAAAGTTAAAAAAAAAAGAAGGATTTTTCCACCTAAATTTTAGGAAATTAGATTTAACCTAAATTTTAAATTCTCAAATTAAGGTACAACAATATATTTTTTAAAACTTTGCCTATCAAAAATATTGATTCAAAACTTAAAATTTAATGAATAAAAGTTCAATTTCAAAAAACAAAAAAAGGGATAAAAGGCTGGGATAAAGAGTATTTTTCTAGATCTAATAATATCTTAATAGCTAAGCATCCAAAATACCTAATCCCTGGAGGTTTGAATGGGTATTCCGGAGGAAACTTGATCTTCCCATAGTAGTATCCACCTATACAAATAAACATGTTCATGAACTAAATCACATAAAAGTAGGTCCACATGAGTCAGAAGAGATGATGAGGAACACGTAAAAAATACAAGTACCATCTACACTCCATGGCAAAGATGACAAACCAATCAACAATAAATGACAAACCTGCAAAAGGCGTTCCTTCACTGCCCTCCAATACATAATCTGAAATATAAATTTTCAGGCAATGGCTAAGCAAACTTGATTTTAAAACATCTACCAGAATGGTCAAGTAGAAAGAATAATATACTACTACACTAAACAAAGAAGATGAGAACTAACAATGAACACAGATCCAGAAATGGAAATTAAAAACATTATTGCTTCCAAAATGTGTTATTGAAGACAAAACAACACACTTTCACAAGCCATAGTTGACCATTAACTATTAGGGAGCTGCACTACTAGAGAACAATGATTGCAAAGGTCTAGATATTAATATCTAGACCAGCAGATATAATCCATCCAGCTCAGATAAGCAGCCAATACTCCGTAATCCATCCTAACATCATGAACACAAGTACTCTGTAGATCGACTAGATTAGTCTGTAAGCTACTTTGCAAGCCAGCAGGACTAGAAATCCCATGAACAACAACAGAGAAGTTTGTATTTGGAATCCATTAAATTGGCAAGTGTAATTGAATTACTTTTGGGTGTTAGGAAACCCAGATTGTATCACATCTACTAAAACATACCTGATGTAACAGAATTAATACACTCATAGATGTAATGTATTTTAAGAACATTTACATTCACGATGTTTCAAAGCACCACTGTAGTCAAACAGACAAAATCAGCTGAGGAATATTTTCCCCAACAAAGGGGCCCCCCATATTCACATAAATTTGAGGTCAGTTTACAAAATCAATTCACCTATGGCCCAAGGTCCACAGAAACAAATGAGGAAAAACACAAGTACTTAATCATTCAGCCACAACTTTTGCATTTTTCTTCATGTAGATGAACATATAGTACACACACCATGACGAGGTAATACTTCATTGGATGAAAAAAATTCAACTCTGATAATAATTCGAAATGATATTAAATGAATAGCACTTACGCCACTCAAGGATGTCTTTGGGGGAAGGGTGGGCCACTATATGGGGGACTGGTTCCTGCAAATTCAGAAAATAACATAAGATTTTAACTGAAAAAAAAAGAAAAAAATGCTTCCTGAAGTTGCGGATGAAAGAAATAATAACAGTAACAGGAAGCAAAGAGATATGGATCTCATATCATTTATAAGGGGATCAGCAGGTGGAACAACACAGAGCAAAACAGTCAGAAAAATCCAGAGAAAGAGGGCAGATGCGTCAATCAGTAAAGAGCGACTATCAAAATAACTAAATATAACTACATGTCACAGCATTATGGTTACAGAATCATAAGCCCATCACTAGCAGATGAATACCAGGATCATCATTCTATCAACAATAGGAAGATAAGGCATACTTTACACAGTGCCCTGTACTCCTTCTGAAGACGCTTAATGCAGGCTTTTTCTGTCATCTTACGTCTTTCAAATGTAAATAACTGCAAATTTGTTCCTGAGTTTACAGCTGCAACAGAAATTTAAAGCAAAAGAAATCATTTGAGTAAGATTTGACTACTTCAATGCAAATGTTTTATTTTCTTTCAAAATTTCAACATTTTGGTAAAGGAAAGCAACTGATGAGGTGAATACTTTCAAAATAGTATCAATAACTTAACTGAATGGGATATTAACTTGTCAAGAACAAGTAAAGGTATCTAGATTAACTAATTCCTGTGCTAAAAAGATACTATGCACCTTCCATTACAAATCATTTTCTTTTTTCATTCTTTTCTATATATCCTTGTTACATTTCTCATTGGTTATATATCCTTAACTGCATTATTAACTTCTATAGTAATCTAAGTTACATCTCTCGGCATTTAGAACTGAGACATTCATTTCAGACACCATGGCAGTTGCAAATTTTCAATTCAGGCCTTTTGACAATTACGGAAATTCGATTCAAGGGTACACTGACATCCATTTTACTTTTCTGGACATCATCAAACTAATGCTACGTTTTATCAAGGTCAAACATGAACTCGCTATTAGTGATGATTCCAAAACATCGCCAATCAATCTCGATGATCACAAAATATGGCCATCGATTTGCAGCACGGGCTTAGGGAATGATGTTTGTCACTTAGAAATGAAATTCCTAATTAAACATTTAGGAATGCAATCTAAAACATATAATTTCCCAATCCAATACACATGGTCCAGATCATTGTTCCAAGGGGTTACTAAGGATAATAACTAATGGCCTATAAGTTAGGTTAGGCTCCTCTGCATCATACGAAAACAGCATATTCCTATTCCCACCTGAAGGGGATGGCTTAGATGGATACTGCTTGAGCATGCCTTTCAAAAGCTGACCACTGTACAAACTCACAGCACTCAAGATTACAGTTAAATGGCCATGCCGCCATAAGAAATGCCAAAGGAGAAGTGAGGAATGAACGGGTGGTTTATGAAGACTGGCCTCTGGTAAATGAACTCGGAAGATGAATGTTAATGACAGAAAAGAGAATGAGGCAAAGTAAATTGGAGGTAATGAGGTCTTTATGTGGATTCATGAGAAATGGGCCAATTCCTGAATACCAATTCTCCAAATTATTGAGACTCGTCGCAATTGCCTGCACGTGTTTGATTGATCCCTAGAATTGTTAAGGGAACCCATTTTACCCCATCATGAGTCAGCCTCAAAAATAAAAACATTGAAGCAAAGGCATGGAAAATGATAACAATCTCTCTTTATTATATTTTAGCACGTATGAGTCATAATAATGTAATATGTTGAGAAGCAATTAAAGCAAGGTATATTCCTCCACAGACGTGATTCACAAACGTAAACTCTTTGTCTACATTGTGACTTCCGATACCCTTCATCGATTTAAGGCCAACTAAAACAGTTTTCAGCATTAAGATTCTAAGCAATTCTAGTTCCACTTCATCTTGGTTCACCGTGCCAAGATCCAAGCTTTTTGGGATGTCAAATTGCTCCTTCGCAAAAAAGAACCACAATCGAGTAATAAACAGAAAAATTGTCCGTCGCATGTTCCGTCGATCAAACATAAGGTTCTCTCGAAGTTCGACTAAACGATTCATCAATTCACAAATCGAAGGAGGGGGCAGAAAATTCAGACTCCGAAAAAGGGGAAAGCAATGGTGCCGATAGGAAAGATCTCTAATAAAATTCAGATCACAATCAAGATCGATCACAAAAGTGGGGAAGAGAGATAAAGAGGATACCAGAGATCGGAACTGAGATGAATCTTCACGAAATGGAGATACAGATTTCCAGTAGGAAAATTCGACTACTGTGAACTTCTTATAATTATCCTCTCGCTCATTCATTAAATATGAACAACTTTCCAGCAGTTTTAACGTTGTGGAGCGGCCGGGGATGCATCAATTAGAAATTAACAAAAAAAATTTACTAAGGGCGGTTTGATATATTCGTGTTTCAATTATGATTTAATTTTTCATTTTAAAATATGGCTTCGGTTTTAGATTTTAAATCTAATTAAATCCCATCAACTTAAATCGAATATATATATATAATCAAACTCTCCTTTATAATTAAAAATATTATAATCTTATTCAAATACGTTCTTTCTATTTAAAATACGTATATACATATATTAAATATGAGTCAGACGTCACTTAACCTGATATAACCCGATCAAAACATTAACTTTAACCCAAATCTTTATTCGGTATTAATAGTTTTTTTATCTTAAATAATCATAATAAAAATTATAATCTAAAATTTCTACTTCACATTTAATCATATTATTATACTAATGTTATTACCGTTGCATCCCTCGATACGAGTTCTTTGACAGATTAAAGAGTCTTCAAATTTTACGCCTAGGTTGGATCTCGAACGGGTTCAGGGTTCGGTCTTCGCTCTCCTCAACCTGGGCCTTACACAATACAAATTACAAATAAAAAGTCAAAAGTTATCGAAATATTCTCCCACCGAAAATATTTTGATGTTCAAATTAGAAATATTTTTCAAAGAATGAAAAGATGTAAGAGTGGAAGTAAAGATGCGGTGGGGAATGAAAAAATGTAAGAATGCAGTGGTTGTGAGCGATTGCAGGAGGTTTGGCTCATTGGTTTGCACTGTAGGAAGTGGCTTACTAAGATTGCTTCAATAGAGGCTGTTAGGGTCGATAACCTTTGATTGATTCGGGATCCCTTTCCATGCTGAAGGAAGGGATATTTATAGGTTATATGGCGGAGGACCTTTGGCACGAGAGTCTCTAACATGTAACAAGTTGAGATTTACCAGCTACTGACCGCTAGCGGCAGCTAATGATTTTAGTTATTGTCTTGCAATGACGCGTAAATTGTCGTCAGGTGTTAATCATGCTTGGTCTGCTACTCGCGCGAGGATTGGATGTGTGGCTTGGGAGGACGGCGTGCGCCATAACTTGCAATGCTGACTTTCTCCTCATTGGCTAGCATTCTCAAGGCTGGCTCCTACCGTATGTAGTCGACTTAACTAGTTGCAGTGGTGCGCCGATTGGCCATTGCTCTAGGGTGCCACCTAGGCTGCTCTCCAAGATAGATCCCTTGGGCTTCATGAGGATTTGGGCCTTGCCACTCTTGGCCCATTCTGGATTAGACCTAACAATTACCTTTTACCTTAATTTTACATATGATATATCAAATTAAATAAATAATTTTTAGACTAATAAATTTAATAGTATAAGCCCTAAAAATCACCTAAGTTTAGTAATCCCACAAAATTATAATTTGAATAGTTGTCATAACTGATAATTTAGTCTAATTTGATAAAACTCTTAATCATAATATAT
>JAOVVI020012584.1:0-12176 GCA_028571085.2 Nepenthes alata | reverse complement strand
CAAAACAGTCAAGCACCTTATCAACGTGATTACAGGCCCTGACATTATAAACAAGAGCGGAATCCGGATGACTATCTCTTTAAAAATATCAAACTGAATGTCCCTACTTTTGATGGCTGCTTGGACCATTGAGTTTTCACTCAATGGGTTTGGGATATGGATTGTTTCTTTGAATGGTATGGGCATGTCAGAAGATAGGAGAGTTTAATTTACTAGTCTTAAGTTGACCGGAAATGCTCAATTATATTAAAAAAGTGTTGAGAACCTCCTTATTAGGCGTTAGGTCGCTCCTGTTTAAAGTTTGGCCGAAATGAAATGACGCCTTCAAGAGAAGTATTTACCCCCCTCCTATAATAGCAACTTACTCAACCAATGGAATGCCCTTCGACACGGTAATCGGTCCGTAACTGAGTATGTGACTCAATTCGATGATTTTCGAATGAGATGTCACATCATTGAGGACGAGGCCATGATGTTGAGTAGGTTTGGGTAAGGACTACACGAGAATTTTAGGAGATAACTTGACATCCGTGGAATTACGACTTTGGGCCATGCGTATAATTTGGTCCAAGACTTTGAATTAGTTATTAGGATACTATATTATCAATCCACGTCACATACTCCTGTCACTAATTCTAAGTTTGTATTAGGAGCCCCTCCTACTATTGTCTCTACAATGAAAGCTCGAGGAAAGGATGTTGCTGTCCCGAAAAGAAATTCTCAGTTACAGTGCTTTAACTGTAAATATTTTGAGCATATTTCTTCCAAATGTCCGAGTAAAACTTTATTAATTGATGGACAAAATGAAATAATTGAGGTACCTCTCGAAGAATAAGTCTATGAACCCAAGTTAGAGAAGTTTGATGACTTGAATGATGATGATCTTGACATATTTGTGAGTTGTATTCGGCCTACTTCCTCCAGTCTAGACTCTCGTTTTCCTTCCTTGATACACCATTTTTGGTCGTTGTGTGATACACATTGACACAATCCAAAGAGGTTGATGATTGACGTCGTCACACTATCTTTCACACTTAATCAAAGTTAATGAGAAGGCTTGCAAGTTTATTATAGATAACCGTAATTGTATCAATACGGTATCTGCTAACACTATCTCTCGTTTGGGGTTAAAGGTGATCCCACATCCTAGTCCATATTGTGTCTCTTGGATTGATACATTTTCTATATCTGTTAAAAAATGTTACCTTGTACCCATTCAATTCTTGGCGTATAAAGATCACATTTGGTGTGACGTTATATCAAGGGACATGGGTCATGTCATTCTCGGGTGCCCTTGGTTATACGACTTGGATGTCACAATCAAAGGTCGTTTTAATTATTGTTCTTTTGTTTATAAAGGTAAGAAAATTCACATCCGTCATTTACCTCCAAAATCGATGACTTTCGATGGAAAAAAGACTGTAGTTGAGATAAAAAGATTATATATTATTAGTCTCACAGTATTTAAACGTGTAGCTATCATCTAGTCTATTTTGTTTGTTGATATTGTTCTTGGGGCATTTCCAAAACCATTAGGCCTTATCCCGATGTCCCCACGTGTTCGTCCGTTTATGACGGCCAAAACTTTTGCACCATTTTTTCATGACATACATATCGAGATCAATAAACCTTTAGCAACAATTGATGCCTCATATCACTTTCAAATTGATGTGTATAAAACACATGCTACATTTCATGTTAGAGGTTATGTTATGGTTTGGATCAGATTAGAGCGGCATCTATATGAGTCCGTTTCTACATTGCATAGTTGTAATGCTAGTTCATTTAAAATTGGACAACAGATTGGGTCAACTGCATATATCATTGATATTCTATCACCTTTTAACTTTTATACTACTTTATATGGTACCTAATTCCTCGCTTCTAAAGGTAGTTTTAATCCACCGATTGATCTCTTTGATGTGCCCCCAGATGTACCATATATTGCATGTCCACCAATTCCTACACAACTCTCCACCCTTCCGGCATACAACGATAAAATTTATACTATTCTAGATGAGCAGCTTATGTCTTCTAGGGATGGAGCAGTTCAGCCTTTCCTTGTCAAATGGATTGGCCGGAGAGAGTCCGAGACTGCTTGGATTGCTCGCGAGATACGCCACCGGTTTGACCTATGTATATTGCAACTCTATTGGAGTATGCGGGATTGCACATCTTCAGGCCCAACTCATGTTCTTTCAGATGACATTAGTAGTTTAGTCTAATCTCAGCTCCCCTCCCATGTGCCTAGTAATATTGGCGGCCACTTGCACAGTTGCTCGGCTTGCGGTTGGGAAGTTCCCTACAGAAGTTTTAACTCGACGGAGGCTAAATTCCAACCACCCGGGGAGAATTGATGCGGATATTAAATATTCTAAGAGATTTTGATTGGAAGAGATTCCGATTTTATTGGTTTTTATTTGCTTTACTTATTGAACAAAGTTCTGATTTGATTTTATTTGCTCTTATTCATATGATTTTATTGTGATTTTTTTTATTTTTAGAATTAGATAATTTGTTACCAAATTATCTTAGGTCTAGAATTTTTCTTTATAAAGACCCTACGCTCTATTATTTGAATCATTGAATGAATGAATGAATTAATGATTGTTTTGAGATTTTGTGAGATTGAGTAATTGTGACTTCCTTCCTCATCTCCTCATTGGTTTCTTCTTTTTCTTGTCTGTATCCCTCTAATATCTATTCTTGCCTCTACCCTTCTGTCTTCCCTACTTTTCTCCTTCCCAACATCACTTTGCTTGACCAATCTACAGCTTGAACTACTCTGATGGGCTTGTGGATTACGTTTGACTTGTAGGCTCACTTGCCTCCTCAAGCTTCTTGTGTTCTACACTCTGGTGGTGTATCTTGAAGATGAAAAATAAATTGAGGAGCCTGTGCCTCTGAATCAAGAAGATGTTTTCAGCTTGGATTCTGAAAAGATGCATAACAGTGGGTGATTTCTGGGCTTACCTGCAATGACTATGAGCAAGGTGGTTGGAATTATTAACATATTGAGAAGAAGAGGTGCGATTCAGTGGTTTCAAAAAGGAAAAGTTGGGAACTGCAGGTAGAAAAGGGCAGTGAGCTTAGAAGGCTGCAGTTTTGAGTTAATTATCATAGAAGAGTTTATGGATCTTTTTTCCTGGTTGTAGAGGGAACTGCTGGCAGTTCCACCACATCATGCATTTAAGGCTTCTTTTATGTCACATGAGGGGACTAAATGATCCAAAAAAGTGTATCAAACTCGGAGGTCTTATCAACAATGTTGGCTGTGATCTACTTGGATAGTGAAAATCTCAGAGCTCCCCTTGTTTTTTTCGTGTGTGTGGGAAATCTGTGCTGTGAAATGGGAAGTTCTGAATTCTGCTGGTGCTGTCGGGGGAATGATGTCCTGTGGGATGCTGAACAGCCTGGTTGATGTAAAGTAGCTTTTAACTCTTTTAACAGGCTTCTAACAACTTTGCCTCTCCACAACATTAAAAGTATGTATATATTGCAGGATAGATTGCAAAATGGCATTGTCTTAAAATTATAGAAAGTGTCTAATTTTTGTCAATGAAATATAATAAAAATAAATTATTTTCTATTAAATACTAGCAAATAGAAAAACAGACATTGTGAATTGAAATTGCTGCATGATCATAAATAAAAAATAGATAAAACATTTATAACAATTAGTAATTGAAAAATATAATGACACACATGATCAAGTGATGTAGGGAGGGGGGAAGGCTTGGAATGGGAAGGAGAAGAAATTAGGAAAAGGGTAAGAAACAAAAAAAGTGAACAAAGAGAAGAGGAATAGAGACCAGTAGAGAGAAAAGGAAATCCCAATCACTCAATATTTATTCAACTCATCATTGTCTTTAATAATAGAATTAAGATCCTTATATAGAGAAACCCCACTCTTAAAATAATTAAGAAACAAATATAACATTCTAATTAATGTTATTTCAAAATAAGAAAATAATATAACATAATTTTTTAAAATAAAATAAAATAATATCAAATAAAATCTCTCAAAATCAAATAAAAATAAAATCTCTCAAATAAAATCAAAATCAAATAAAATTTCAAATCTTTTTTAATTTAAAATATCTATGATGTCCGCATCATCAATTTAATGAATATGTAAATAATAAATCTACATCAAATGACAATAATAATTATTCTACACCAGTTATATCATAGGAAATGTTTCCTTATTAATTTTAACTTTTCTCCTTCACCGCTCTTTCCACCTGTCTCATACTCTTTTCTTTTGTTTGTGTGTGCGGGTGAGCTTGCGTCAATTGTCCCTTTTCTATGGTTCCTGCCTTTCTGTTGATCCCTGTGTGCATGCACATGTGTGTGTGCATGTATTTATGGTGGTATGATGCTTGAAATCTGCCCTTATCTGGTGCTCATGAGATTTGGTAGAATACAGAATCACTGAGGCCTGTGTAATATCACAATATCTCTATGGTTTATGCTTATTTTTATGTTGAATATTTTTTATATTTTTTGGTAATTAATTTTCCACCCTGCATTGGGTGAGTTCTGTGATATTTTAATCCTTGGCTGTGGTTCTCTTGACATGCTCAAATCTTTCATTCTTTGGTGTGGTGGTTTGCTTGCGAAGTTGGTGATTAGTGATGCTATGAGTTATTTTTATTGCAGGTTGATGAATGCGGCGAGTTTCTGCCTTTAGTGTATGATCCTGTGAGCATATCCTCTTACTGGGGAAAGCGACCTCGTGCTGTTGCTACCCGTATTGTCCAGTTACTTTCTGTTTCTTGGGGCTTTCTTTCTCGTCTTGCCTGGGATGTCATTAACAAGAAAGTCAAAGAGGTAACAGTCTGTTGGAAATTATATTTTATCCTTTCACTATGAAGGCTTCCAAAGTTCTCCTGATTCTTATGTTGGAAAAATGCCAATCTTTGTCTTACAATTTGCTTGTGGTGAGGTCATATGTTTTTAATTCGATTCTAAACTAGAATTGTTCAGATAGTGGAAAAGTAAATGTTTTTCTGAGTTATTCTTAGTCACACCATTAGCTCAAGTGGGTCTCTTTAAGCCTGGATCAGTCTTACATTCCTTTTAGTCACGTTTTGTCTTGGATCTTGATGTACTGAGAAAGATTAGGCATCAGTCAGTTTTAGTGTGCCTTGTTGACTGGTTCCATTATCACTATTCTCCGGTCACAATGCTCTAGAAGTCCAAATTAGACTCATTTGGTGTCAATTTGGTATCAATAAGCACTCTGGATGAAAACCTGCTTTGTGGCCTCTAAATTCTTGATATAATTACATCACATTCTTGCTTTCTAGCTTTCCCTTCATTGTGTTGTTTAGAAGCATGACGATAACTTCATCCATATCCATATTGTTTCAGTTGAGTCAACCTTCTATGCTGGTGAAACCACAAATTTGTTGTGTCTGCAGTCTAAATGTCTGATCATTAGTATTCTATGTATCAGAATGAGGTCGACAGAGCCATTGAATTGAGGGAGATAGTGACCTCCTTGGGACCAGCATATATTAAACTGGGGCAAGCACTTAGCATCCGACCAGATATACTATCACCGGTTGCAATGACTGAGCTGCAAAAGCTCTGTGATAAGGTAAAATTTTGATTTTCTTTCTATGCTTTCCATTATGTACTGAGATTACTACTAGTGGTTTCTAATATCAGGGGCATTAAGCTATTATGGGAGTTAGCTTTTCTACCTTAAAAAGGCCATGAGAAATATAAAATTCAACCTACCTGTGTTAACTTCCATCAGAATTCATACATTACTCTTTGTTACATTAATCAGTTTCATGGTTTTTTTTTTTTTGGATGGAAATTTTCATTTATGGCTATAATATTTACAACTATCCCAATAAATCCTAGGGGTGAGAACACAAAATTGCCATAGACAACCCAGGGATGTTCAGTGCATCCCAAACCAAAGCTGTTTAACTGAAAACAAGAATGACATCTTGAAATATTCCATGGAAAGCCTCCAACCCTAATATAAACAGTATCCTTAAGCAGTCAATAATTGATTATGCCGTTGCTGCCTCTTTTTGATAGTAATGTGAAAAATTCCTTTGTAGGAACATCAAGTGGTTGTCACCCATAAGCCTCCTTGAAAGGCAAAAGGCTCTGCCCCATGGACTGTACAAAAAAGAAAATCTCAATCCCAAAGACCATGAAGAACCTTTCTATGTAATATCCAACTTTTCATTACAAATTTCTTGTTATTCCTGAAATTTCCAGGTCGAAAGGGTGGGCAGTAGTTACATAGTTTGTCTGAGCCTTACCAGAACTATAGAAAAGATGCTGTTAAAATAAACATGGAATCAGACATAGCTTTCAGCATTTGCCTAGTGAATGAGTGTGCTGTTTAACATGTTTTGAGCTTCACCCTTGCAAGCTCTGCAAAAGAAACTAGAGCACTTTACCCTTATAGTTTCTCCTTGAGAATTCTTCTATTTTATATTTTATGTGAGCATCAAGATAAAACCAAGCAGCCCACTAGGGAAGGCAGAAAAGCTGTGCACAAGAAGTGAATACTTTCGCAGATTACAGCCGTTGGTATCGTTGAATATATTTATTTACTTGATTTTATCTTAAAAGCAATAATATTTTGTTTATCGTTCAACAGTTCCACTGGATTTTCCAGCACCATTGCATCCCAGAACTTTCTTGACCCAAGCAGTTGACACCCATTTGATACGTATGAGAGCAAAAAGAAAAGAAAATGCAATAATTGGAACAACTAAGAGAAGCAGAGGCGCTGATTGATCACCAGATGTTCATGTCATTGTGGTTTTTATTTGGGATATCTTGAGAACACACAAGTTGGAATGGATGCTTTGGTCTTCTAGAAATCAATAATTGAGAACATGTTGACTGCAAGATGTTTTATTTATGACATATTGCTTGGAGAAGGCTTGCAAAAAATGTTACATGTCAAACATTTTATGAATAGAAGTTTTGGTTGAGGATTGTTATATATGACTATTGACTCTACTTTGTTTTATTTTGCTATGATCAACATGAAGAAAAAATTATATTTTTTCCTTTTGTATTTACTTTATTCTACCTTCTGTGATAGTGCTTTTTATGATTTCTGGTCCTTTCCGACGAGCTTATTTCTTCACAGGGCATGCACTGGAACCTGCCTTCTGTTTGATTTGTTGACTTCATCCTTTTAGCATTATTAAGTTGCAATTGTGCACTCATTGTGGATAAGAACAAGGACTCTTTGTTTTGATGACTCTGTCGCTTTCAACTTCTGCAATCTTACAGCATATATAAGTTGCATTTGCTCACTTCGTGTGGTTAGGAACAAGGACTTCTTGTTCATCTACTTCTTTTTCTTTCCCTTGGATTTATTGAGTTCTTTGCAATCCTATAGGATACATTAATTGCATTTATGCTCTTCTTGTGGTTAGGAACACAGACCTTATTTGATCATCTATTGCAATGATGTTCTATAACTAAAGCACAAAGTAATTCCTGTAGTTTGTTAACTTAATATGCCTTGCCTTGTGTCTGATTTTTTTTCTTTGGCAACCTTGTAAGGTTCCTTCGTTTCCCGATGATGTCGCAATGGCTCTAATTCAGGAGGAGCTCGGTCAACCTTGGCATGAAATTTACTCCGAACTTTCCACATCTCCAATTGCTGCTGGTAATCTAATAACAAAAGTCTCAATGTCGATATATTTATGTTACATGGGAATTGTGGGATGGAAATCTCAGTTTTCCTTGCTTGGAAATTCTGTACAGCCTCTCTGGGGCAGGTTTACAGGGGCCGGTTGAAAGAAAGTGGGGATCTGGTTGCTGTTAAAGTGCAGAGGCCTTTTGTTCGGGAGACTGTAACAATTGATTTGTACGTCATTCGCCACTTGGGACTGATTCTACGTAAATTCCCTCAGGTGGTGTTTTTTGATCATGTTCTTGTATGTTTTGCCTTGATTAAGTGTGAACTGTGTGATAGAATGGAGGGATCATTTGTTTCCATCTGAATCTTTGTTTCTCTTTTTTCTGGGTTAGGTAGGTTTTTTTTTGGGGGTGGTTGAACCAAAAGCTCTGGTCCTAGGGCCTCAACCAGGTCAACACCATCCTTAATACTAAAACCTTGTTGGAATCAACTCAGCATCATGTTCCAACCTCCCTTATAATTATTGGCGAGGAAATCTATTGATGATACCTATCTATTATGTAGGAACTTACTTTGTTGATGTTGTCATTGTTGTCCCTCAATTGAGGAAATTGCTAAAGTCATATTTCGACCAGTATGTCATCCTGGGCTCTTTTTGTGCTCTTTAGGGAATTTTGAGCATATGATATGTAATTTGGTAGCATTCTCTGGGCAAAATTGTAAATGGCATATGAAGATGTAATGAATGGTGAGCACCAAGCATGTGATGAAAGGTGTGGAAGAATACGATATGAATTCAAACCAATAATTTAATTCCACTAGCTTGCAAGTAACAAAAAGAATGTGCACATTTCAGGATTGATTTGACAAAAGTGAGAAACAATTTCCTCTACCCTTTTTGGACTAAACAAACTGAATATTACCGGCCTCAATGAAGGAATAAGCTATCAAACTTTCCAACTACACAAGTGTCTAGCCAGATGGGCGAATGCTGCTTCTCCTCATTCAGCTGTTGGAATAAAAAAATCCAACCGTTGAAAAGATAATACCCTCTAAATAATTATTTTTTTTAATTTTTATATTGTTTTGATGATGCTGTAATTTATTTTAAAAAATAGACTATCTGCATTATTTTTTTTTTTAAAATTTTGTAAATGGGGAAGCAAATGCAGCATCCCCAAATCCTTGTCTGGCCTCTAGTTGTATCCAGTCAGAGGAATACATGAACCAAATCACCTCCTTCAAATATCTTTTTAATGCTCCTTTCAAAGAATGCTGGATAACACATAAGGTATGCGTAAACCTGAAAATAGAGGAGGAAGGGGAGAGGGGGGCAGGGACGAGAGAGAGAGAGAGAGAGAGAGAGAGAGGCTATGGCAAGTGTAGCACTTGCCTTAGGCCGCTGCTTTTGGTATCTGTAATGAAAATCCAATCTAGTTGGCATTACAAATTAATGATTCAGTGCTTCCTTAACTAACTAGTATTTGCTTCTCTTTATGACTTGATCACAAATTTCTGCTATTTAGTTTTACCATTTAAACTCATGCCAATCCAGTTGAAAGGAACAATATCTGTATTGATATTTTATTTGTAACACTTTTCTACTAAGAAAAATTAATTTGCCTGTTATTCATGAATGACATCTAGTAACATACCATAACCTCTGAAACTTAAACTCGGCAGTTTAGGGTGTCTTTCACATATGGCATGGCATGAAATCTGTCAGACACCAAATGCAGGTTTCTGACGTGCCTTTATGTGGGAAAGAGGGGAAAGGAGAAGGGGAAAATGAGGGAACCAAAAGAGAAAATTTTGAGTTGTTGGTGATCCTAAACTATGTTCAATGTAATTTCTCACTATACTTGAATTTGCAGATTCAAGGTTATACATGAAGACAAAGCTTGAAATTTATGCAACTGGAGTTTAATCTCCACCTTGTTTCTGTTTATCACCATGCAATGCATCAATGGATGTAACTAGCTGAGAGGTTTGTTCGTTTATCAAGAATTAATAAATAAATTTGACCTTTCATGCGAGGAAAAGAAAATTTAGATTTTTTATTGTGAGAGGGCGATCTGGTTTGTGATCAAACTACCAAAGAGATGCAGTTAAGTCAGATTTTTACAGAGAGAACTCTCAACTGTATGATCGTATGATGTGGACATTTTCAATTTTAGAAAAAGAAGAAAAAGAAGAAAAAGAAAGCCTAACTCAGAACTTGGAGAGACAATCTGAATGTGTGATTTTGTTAAATGTTTTTTTTTTTTTGGTTTTTAATTGAGGAAAAAGATAGCCTAACTTAGAACCTGTACATCCAATCTGTTTTTGATGGGCCTGTTTTCATGGGCCTAAAAAATTGCCTAAATTCCAATTGTGCTACAGCTTATGAGCCTATCAATTACTCTTATTGGTCATTAAAAGTAAAGAGGTAGTTATACATTTTTTTTTATAAACTCTCACCTAATCAAGACCCCAAAATTAATTATTAACCGTGTCCGCAAGTCCAAAATTGCAAGCAAATCAAGAGTCAGACACCTTAACAGGTACTTGTACCCGAATCTGAGCAACATAGATCCTGACGATAACAGAGAGCTGGAAACACAGAGTGATTTCTTTGGTTATCACTTATCAGTTACTGTGTGATTTAATGCTTTTGTCATACTAAAACCTGACTAAGTAGCTAAGTATGGAAGTGTTGGAAACTCTTCTAACTTATATGTGTAGCGTCAAAATGAAAATGATTCGGTGCATTAATTAAACTCTGGCCTGATAATTCTCAAGCCATATCACATTGGATTAAATTGGATATTGCCATTCTTCATGAATGTGATAGATTGCATGTTGACCACTTGCCCAAAGAGGCACGACTTACCATCACCATGGATGGTGTATCTGGTAAGAGGACCACATGCTGCATTGACATAAGTGGTTAGAATTGAAACATATTGCTTTTTCCAAATAATTATGACCTGTACATCAGTGAATCATGGTGAGTCAATTATAAGGACCACTTGCATTACTGTCATGAACTAACCTGTTGACTGTGTTTTTGGATTGGGATTAAGGAAAATGTTACTGGGTAACCGTTCACCCTCTCAACTAAATGTTTGCAAAGGGGTTAGCTAAGGAATATCTCTACCACCAAGGGTATAAACATTACTAAGAGGATAACATAAAACCGGTGTAAAGGAAAAATAGGATGAAAAAAAAAAGCAACACTATTCTACCTGATACCTCTGCCTTTCCCAACACCATCACCAATATCCTTGTTGCTGGCCTTTTCTTTCGGATATTGCAAGCATGTTGTCAGCCAATGTCTCACTATTGGTCACTACCCGAAACCCTTTTTTCCTGCCATTTTCTTCTACCTACCATGCCAAATAGGGTGTATAATAAGAGAAGAGAAAACCTCTGGTTTTATTCACATATATATAAATGATTATTTACATATATAAAAAAACTAAACTACTCTGACAAAGGAATACACTATATATCCTAAAGAATATTCTAACAATCCTTCTCAAGCTAGAGTAGATGCTGATCATGGCTAGTTTATTACAAATATACGTAACCTGGACACCAATTAAGGACTTGGTGAAAATGTCGTTAAGTTGATTTCCAATCCTCAATAGGCTTCTCACAAATAAAATGACACTCTAATTCAATAGGTTTTGTGTGCTCATGAAGTACCATATTTGATGTAATATGGATATCTGCTTGATTATCGCACCATATCTGTGAAGCTCCAAAATCTTTATAACCAAGAGAATCAAGTAATTATTGAAACCACATTACTTCTTGGATAATATGTGTTTACGCACAGTATTTTAATTCCACACTTGATTTGGTTATCACATTATGTTTCCTAATCTTCCATGACAAAAGGTTTCCTCCAACAAATATGCAATAATTTGTGGTAGACTTGTAATCATACGGTGACCTAATCAAATCATTAGAAAACCCCTCATCCCGATTATAACTATGATCATTGTATACCAAGTCTTGTCCTAGTATACCCTTGAGGTATCTTATAATTTGCATTACATTCTCTTGATTAGGAACACAAAAACTTGCTCATAATAGTAATGGAGAAGACAATGTATGGATGAGTTACAATAAGGTAATTAGAGCTTATAACTGATTGTTGGCCCTTTCCTTTTCAGCAAAACATTTCCTATTATCTAGTGGTAACTTAATTTCTTGACCCATGGTGGTATCACAAGATTTTGAATTCACCCTATCTGTCTCTTGAAGTAAATTTACGGTGTACTATTTTTAAACGAAATACCATGACAATACTTAGCAACCTTAATGCCAAGAAAATAACACAAATTATCGAATCTACCATAATGGAAGAGCCTAAACTCAAACACCGCTTTACCGAATCTGCCAAATCATGCTCAAGGGGACTATTTCAAACCATATGAGGACTTCGTGACCTGACAAACATATCTAGACTCCTCTGAGTAACAAACTTTGGAGGTTGCCTAAATAGACCGTCTTTTGAAGATCATCATGTAAGAAGATGTTCTTGACATCT